>JACXGM010039072.1:0-10671 GCA_016801145.1 Umbra pygmaea
GCTGCAGCCTCTGCCGTGAAAGAGGCAAAGCAGCGGGTGTGGGAAAAGTTCGGGGAAGACATGGAGAAGGACTTTCGGTCGGCACCAAAGTGCTTCTGGAAAACCGTCCGCCACCTCAGAAGGGGGAAGCGGGGAACCATCCAAGCTGTATACAGTAAGGTTGGGACTCTGTTGACCTCAACTGAGGAGGTAACAGGGCAGTGGAAGGAGCACTTTACGGAACTCCTGAATCCTACTTCTATGCCCTCTATAGTAGAGGCAAAGCTAGAGGATGATGGGGGATTGTCGTCAATTTCCCCGGTGGAAGTCACAGAGGTAGTCAAACAACTCCACAGTGGCAAAGCCCCAGGGATTGATGAGATCCGTCCAGAAATGCTGAACGCTCTGGGTGTGGAGGGGCTGTCATGGTTGACACGCCTCTTCAACATTGCATGGAAGTCTGGGACAGTGCCAAAGGAGTGGCAGACTGGGGTGGTGGTTCCCCTGTTCAAAAAGGGGGACCAGAGGGTGTGTGCCAATTACGGGGTATCACACTTCTCAGCCTCCCTGGTAAAGTCTACTCTAAGGTGCTGGAAAGGAGGGTTTGGCCGATAGTCGAACCTCAGGTTGAAGAGGAACAATGTGGATTCCGTCTTGGTCGTGGAACAACGGATCAGCTCTTTACTCTCGCAAGGATCCTGGAGGGGGCCTGAGAGTATGCCAATCCTGTCTACATGTGTTTTGTGGATTTGGAGAAGGCGTATGACCGGGTCCCCCGGGAGATACTGTGGGAGGTGCTGCGGGAGTATGGGGTGAGGGGGTCCCTTCTTAGGCCCATCCAATCTCTGTATGACCAAAGCGAGAGCTGTGTCCGGGTTCTCGGCAGTGAGTCGGACTCGTTTCATGTAAGGGTTGGTCTCCGCCAGGACTGCGCTTTGTCACCAATCCTGTTTGTAGTATTTATGGACAGGATATCGAGGCGTAGTTGGGGTGGGGATGGGTTGTAGTTCAGTGGGCTGAGGATCTCATCGCTGCTTTTTGCAGATGATGTGGTCCTGATGGCATTATCGGCCTGTGACCTTCAGCACTCACTGGATCGGTTCGCAGCCGATTGTGAAGCGGCTGGGATGAGGATCAGCACCTCTAAATCTGAGGCCATGGATCTCAGCAGGAAACCGATGGAGTGCCTACTCCAGGTAGGGAATGAGGCCTTACCCCAAGTGAAGGAGTTCAAATACCTTGGGGTCTTGTTTGCGAGTGAGGGAACAATGGAACGGGAGATTGATCGGAGAATCGGCACAGCAGGGGCGGTACTACACTCATTGTATCGCACCGTTGTGACGAAAAGAGAGCTGAGCCAGAAGGCAGTTTTTGTTCCTACCCTCACCTATGGTCATGAAGGCTGGGTCATGACCGAAAGAACGAGATCCAGGGTACAAGCAACCAAAATGGGTTTCCTCAGGAGGGTGGCGGGCGTCTCCCTTAGAGATAGGGTGAGAAGCTCAGTCATCCGTGAGGATCTCAGAGTAGAGCCGCTGCTCCTTTGCGTCGAAAGGAGCCAGTTGAGGTGGTTTGGGCATCTGGTAAGGATTCCCCCTGGGCACCTCTTTAGGGAGGTGTTCCAGGCATGTCCAGCTGGGAAGAGGCGGGGAAGACCCAGGACTAGGTGGCGGGATTATATCTCCAAACTGGCCTGGGAACGCCTCGGGATCCCCCAGTCGGTGCTAGTTAATGTGGCTCAGGAAACGGAAGTTTGGGGTCCCCTGCTGGAGCTTCTACCCCTGCGACCCGATCTCGGATAAGCAGATGAGGATGGATGGATGAACAATAATTGATTGCTTGGCGCAACATTTATCAATAATAATAATGAAGAAGAAGATGAAGAAGAAAACTGATCAAAATACTTGATGCACTTTCGTGCAATCAAAAAATTAACATGAACTTGTATACATATAAATATTGGATGACATTTACTTACTTATTTTCAACATGGCAGATATGACTCAGATTGTGCCCTTACATAGGAAATAGTATGGCATTTTGGAAGTATAAATGTCCCTTACTGTATATCCAAATGATTTCCACAAGATACTAGGGGTTTGGAATTCAGGCATTTCAACCCTAAAGTTGCTGCTGTGCCCTCCAGCTGGGATTCCAAAGTGAACAAAGGAGAAAATATTAAGTTATTGATAAAAAAAACTATTCCAGCATAAGTCTGACAATTAAAAACACTTGATTTCAATCCATCAGAAATTAATTATGAAAAATGTGTTCAAATTCAAGACACAAAAAGAATTTCATGAGTAAAACCCACATAAATCTTAATCTAATCACTGGATAGTAACTTGATTCTCTTTTAGTGAGGTGTAACATATAATTACCCGTCCTGATTGGGATCTTGCTGGATTACGGTGCTTCTCATAGGAGTACAGCCATTAAAGATTCATTAATCAAGGTTTTTGTGCTACAAGAGCATAAACAACTCCATGAGTTTGTAAATACATGGTATTTATGTCGCATTACACGTAGCATGGTAGACCAATCTTCCAACAAAAACATTTGTTGGTATATTAGTTAAGATACACATAAAAATAATTTTAAAAAAGTAGTTACATGTCCCAGTTTGTGCCATTCCCCATGGTGTGTTTGTAAATTATGTGTTCTGTTCCGTCTGTGCGTGTGTTACTGTCAGTGTGTGCCCAACAGGTGGATTCATTCAGCCGCTGACCCAGCTTGGCTCTACCCCCCCATCAAGGCTGTCAGCTGCGGCCTGTTTGGAGCATATTATAAAATACCCAGTGTTGAAGGCTCCTTCTGTGTGTTGGTTGTTTTTTGTGATTTAAGCGGACATTTGATATGAATGCACCCGACACTAGGCAGGCATTTAGGATTAGCAGGACAGGGTCAGTGTAGTAGTGCTTCTATAGGTGTAGAAAGCTCAAATCCCAAATTTCTCCAAAAGTCGCTCTAGTTCACAAATATAAGACAGTGGCCCTCATTTATCAAACGTGCGTACAAACCAGTGTAGATCTGAGCGCAGAAATCATCTTACGACGAGACTCACGTGTGATTTACAAAACATTCGTATCACTCCAATTCCAGCATACGAATGAACGGGTGTTGATAAATCAGGCGGTTGAAATCCATCGTAATTGAAATATCACGCCCACATTTATGCACGGATTAGAGGCCTCGCCCTTAGAATTTACGACATGGATAAGCGAAATCCGGCAAAGAAAAGGAATTTCTCTGAAATAAAAAGAGACGCGCAGGTCTCAGGTGCAGGCAAACCGCTTGGTATTAATTGGAAGTTTAAAATCAAGCATTGATTGTTAAAGGAAAATGCGGTGTTGACTCAGGTTACTGCTACAGTCATTGAAAACTATTAATGAGAACGTGAAGTGCATTTCAAATGAATTATTTATTTTCACTAAACCTTCCACGTTGTATTTTTTAAGTAGGTTGAAGTCAGCTAAATTGGGCCATCAGATAAAATAGGCCAAATAATGTTGGAGCGTCATATATTTTAATATCTTTGCAGCAAATCACTGATCTTGCATTGTTTCTTCAACACTTGTGGACTTGTAACAATAGTTTTGATTGGTCTGAGTTTCTAGGCAGGCAGAGTAGAAAAAATACATTAGATCTCATGCAAAGCTTATTTGATGGTATTATAAGCCCTTTACCAAAAAGTGGGCCATTTTACCTGACTTCACCCTAGCTTTCTTACTCAAGACAGCACTTACTATATTACAAGCTCAGAATAAGATCCTTTCTCCTTCGTAAAGCTCAACTGTTGTGGCCACTGATCTTCATTGAATGGCACCATTCTCCAGCGCAATATCGTGGAGAACCCCAGCAATCTCATAAAATTGTCTTTTCATCATAGTTTGAATATACCAGAAAGGGACTTCATAGCCGCCAAAACTGCTGGCATACTTCGACTATTGTTGGCTGCGATAAAGCAGATCCCTGATCTCCCGCTGAAAGATCCCAATGTAGAGAGCGCGCATTAAGGTTCTCCAGATCTGCTTAAGGTTCTCCAGATCTGCCATCGCTTCGACTACAGGACTGCCAAAGCGCTTGTTTAAATATATATGTATATATTATTTGATTGAAATTGTTGTTTGCCTAATTTCTGCCCTCATGTTTTAGGCCACCCCGAAGTGAAAGGGAAAAAATAAACCACTTAATAGCAATGTGCTGTATATAATTAATTCGTAATTCTGAAATGTGATTTGCAATATGGGGTAGTTGCTATGCAGACACATTCATCAATGATCGCTGGTTCAACAATTCACTGAACAAGGTGGTTATACCATGAACACCGCTAGTCACACTATAGAATTTGCGTACACGAAGTCAGACCAGACGGGAGATTTTATCGCAGCCTACGATCACGTTCAAATTGAAAAATCCACGTTTCATAAATGAGGGCCAGTGTGTTTAACCTCTGTATCAACACACTGCCCCTGGAGCTGGATCTGTGGTATTGCACCCGCCTCATGAATATTCACACGTGTGGTTTCGCAGCTTTTGATTGGCTCAATGTCAGACTGTCCCGATAATTCAGGATTTTATCAAAAATGCTGTGTAACTCTGATTTTAACACACATTCTTATATTTTACAAGGAACCTCAGCAGCCACAACTTTGATACAACTTTTTTAATTTAAGTAAGTTAGCCTTACATCAAAGCTGAGGTTGGTTATCAGTTAAGTCTGGTGAAAAATTGATGAATCCAGACTAAAATAACATTACAATTACTTTACATACATTACTTTACATACAAATCATATGTCAGTTTATTTTGGACCTATTGGAAACTGTGATGACAATAAATTAATGTCTTATACAAAGAGAGCTGTCTCTGCATACCCCATATACCACATTACCCATGCTTCAAATTACCAACATATTTTTGATACAACAAATTATTTTGACCCTTCCCTACTTTCCAAAATAAATTGGGCTATCCAACATTCAGCAAAAAGGGGAAAGACACAACCCCTCACCTTTTCTGAGAACCCCAACTTTTCTAATAATTTTGCTACGGACCTCAAACCTGTCCTATATGTGCAGCGCATTAATTAATTCCTGCAAGTTTCATGAGCAGGCTTTGTTGGCTTGGAAGATGTGCTTTGTGAACAACTTCTCCCCACACAAAATAAAAATGACTTTATTATGGTAAGAAATGAATCTATCTTTAAGGATATGTGGTTAGACAACGGTGTAGAATTCTTGATGTCTTTGATCACACAGGAAACATACTTATTTAAGAGCCTTTTTTGATCAGACATAGATTCCATGTTAAATTCATGGAATTTGGCACAGTAATTAAAGCCATCCCTGCTGGACTGGTACATCTAATAAAATCTCACTTAGTCACTGATGTGTCTCAATGACTGGAACCAACATCTTTTATTGGCAATCTAGATATTAAAGACACAAAATGCACTACTCGACCTATAAAACAAGTGTGCCATGGAAAAGATAAGGTGACCCCAAGGGGAAAATTCCACTGGAATGCTTTACTTAAAGATATAAACTGGGAAAAATCTTGGCTTTTACCATTTTTAATTTGTATTTGTTTTTTTTTACACCTTTATTTATACAGTTAGTCAGTCTGAGACCTTGGTCTCTTTTACAGCTGAACCATGTGCACAGCAAGCACAAAACAAACATACAAAATACATTTAAAAAAAGCAATTGCATTTAACAACAATACGTTAATTTAAGATAGCTTCATATTTTCCAGTAGGAACCAATACATCTATTGGGGCATAATATATAAAAGTAGTTTTACCCAACTCTTTATGCATGTGGGGAACCACCAACCAATGTTATCCAATCTTTGGCGCGAGTCTTATAAACACCCATAATCCAGGATATTTTAGAGGTGAGATAATTTAATAGCCTTACAAATTTTGGATTTCAAATAAAATTAAAGAGTTGCATTTAAAAATCCTACACAATAAAAAACAGACTAACGTCTACATCTCTAGATTTAGTGAGAATAATCCCAATTGTACATTTTGCAAGTCTTTACCTGTGTGACAATATACTGAAGTAATGAGCAGAAGCAATTGCCAGGTAAGACTCTACACAGAGCTTTTAATAGCAGTGCAGGTAGTGATAACACAATAGCACTGGCATATAACCACATTCCGTAACAGAGTTTCCATATATACATAAATAATTAAGCACATCACACAGAGGAAGAGTTTCAGCCTACATAGGCCCATGATTACAACTGGAGACAGTGTGTAGTCTGTGCGTAATGGTGTCCACTTAGGAAGGTGGTGAGATGTGCGCAACCCTGTGCATAAGTATACCGTAGAAACTGATCCCCTGAGGGTATGGGAAGGTGGAATCATGACAACCTGAGACAGCTCCTCACCTTTTTTATGAATGTGCCTTTACAAAATCGTTTTGGAATGACCTGATTTTGTTTCTTGTTTTTTATTGGCATTGTGTTTAATTTAGGTTAACTGCATTATATGTATGATATGTAAATTATATGATATTATCTGACTGTGATGATAGTTCTGTATATTGAGACCTCTTAAAAAAATAATTTATGTATGTATTGAACATATTTTCTTCATATGAATAAAAATGAATTTAAAAAAATGTAAATGAATTTACTCCCGGGAGATGAAGAGGAGCAGCTGGCAGCGACAGGTAATATTTACTGGTGTGAAAACTTAAACCACACAGATAACTTTGATTCTAGAAACTAGTATAGCCAAGTAGTATATTATATTGGTGTCTAGTTAAAATTGTCACATTTATTTTACAGTTGATTGGACCAGTTACTTAAAGTTAGCAGTTAACACTTTCCTTTTTTCGCCCACCAGATTTCAAAGGAGACAGATCCTCATCATGCTGATGTTGCCATGACATTTGTCCACTTCAGTGACAACAATAAATAGATGACTATTTACCGTTAAATTCTGGTTGGGTTTTTTGGTCGAACAAAAGAGTAGATTGTGTGTCTATACTGAAGTTATACAAGTTATATTGTTTGGTGTTTACTAAGCAACTATAAGGCTTGAGGTGCACAATGGGATGTTTAGTGATTCAATTGTACTTTTCCCCCAGATTTCAAAGGAGACAGATTCTCATCAGTCTGATGTAGCCATGACATTTGACCCCTTCAGTGACAAAATTCAACAGGTGACGACTTCTGGCATAGATCTGGGCTTGTATTTATCAAGCTTCTCAGAATTACTCATAAGAACACTGCTTGACTTAAGAGTAAGCCACTGAATAAAAATAAACATATTATTTTGAACATAAATAAGACGCACGTCTATAAGCCGCAGGTGCCTACCGGTACATTGAAACAAATGAACTTCACACAGGCTTTAACGAAACACGTCTTGTAACAAAAATAAATAGGCTTTAACAAAACACGTCTTGTCACAAAATAAATATGCTTTAACGAAACATGGCTTGTAACAAAAAAAAATAATTGCAGTAAAGAGTAGCCTACCAAGAAAGTCATTGGTCACTATTCCTCCTCTTGTGCACTGAAACCACTGAAGTCATCTCCTTCGGTGTCAGAGTTGAATAGCCTCAGAATTGTTTCATCCAATATGGGATCGTTTTCATTGTTGCTCTCGTCACTTTCATCCGGAGACAAATCCCCTGCTGATCCCTCTTCAACACGCAGCAGTCCAGCCTTTGGAAACCTGTTGATGATAGTGGATTTTTTGACAATGCTCCACGCACTGTAAAACCTGATAAGTTAATATAACTCAAAGAAATTGGTGAAACTGATTACATCGAAATACTTTAGTTTTGCTTACTCAGATTTGTAAGTCAAACAAATGTTCTCCAATAAGTAGCAGTTACTAGGTTCATTTAAGTGACATTAATATATTTATGTAAGTAGAACAAACTTTCCTGATCAAGTAGATTTACTAGGTAATTTGTTTTAATAGTACAAATAATATGAAGTTTATCAAACTTAAATATGTTTATTACCATTAACATAAAAAGTCACATTCTCTGTAAGAAAATATTTACTTTATGTGTACTAAACTATTTAAGTTCAATAGAGCTAAATACTTTGCTAAATTTATACTCAAAATTATGAGGGGCCGTCAGGGACATTATTCAGAATTACCTTTTACAAACACATGTAAAATGCTCTTACATACACTACTGAAACACTCTCACATAAATAACTGGAAGATTATTCGCTCACACACACTACTGAAACGCTCTCACACATACAAGTGAAACACTCTTATATACAATACTGAAAGGCTCTCACACATACAAGTGAAACGCTCTCACACATACAAGTGAAATGCTCTCATATACACTACTGAAAAGCTCTCACACATACAAGTGAAACACTCTCACACATACAAGTGAAATGCTCTTATATACACTACTGAAAAGCTCTCACATACAAGTGAAACGCTCTCACACATACAAGTGAAATGCTCTCACACATACAAGTGAAATGCTCTCACACATACAAGTGAAACACTCTCACACATATAAGTGAAATGATCTTATATACACTACTGAAAAGCTCTCACACGTACAAGTGAAACGCTCTTACACATACAAGTGAAATGCTCTTATATACACTACTGAAAAGCGCTCACACTTTAAAGTGAAACGCTCCCACATACAGATAGAAAACTGTAATTTTTTGTGAAGAATCAACAACAAGTGGGACAAAATCATGAAGTGGAACAAAATTTATTGGATATTTCAAACTTATTTAACAAATAAAAAACTGACAAATTGGTCGAGCAAAATGATTTATCCCCTTTACTTTCAGTGCAGCAAAATCTCTCAAGAAGTTCAGTGAGGATCTCTAAATGATCCAATGTTGACCTAAATGACTAATGATGATAAATAGAATCCACCTGTGTGTAATCAAGTCTCCGTATAAATGCACCTGCTTTGTGATAGTCTCAGAGGTCCGTTGAAAGCACAGAGAGCATCATGAAGAACAAGGAACACACCAGGCAGGTCCGAGATACTGTTGTGGAGAAGTTTAAAGCCGGATTTGGATACAGAATGTTTTTCCAAGCTTTAAACATCCCAAGGAGCACTTTGTGTCCCAGTTATTTTTCCTGAAATAAATAACACCAGATTGCCCACTTGCAGCCCATTAAAAAAGGACTCAGGGCCCATTTAGGACCCACTTATACCAATTATGAGTTAGCCCATATTTGGCCCAACTGGTTAACCCAACTTGGTGCCAGCTAAGATAACCAGTTATAGCCCTTGCCCAGATGAAACCCATGAAGCCCATATAAAAACCCAGGTGGGGCCCACATGGACATGTTGGCTGGGTTATACACTACTGAAAAGCTCTCACACATACAAGTGAAATGCTCTTATATACATAACTGAAAAGCTCTCACACATTGTTTGTGGATTCTTACTGTTTATTCTCTTGTACATTGTATTATTTTCCTACTCTTAATGTTTTTATACAGTTTTTCTTCTCTATCCATTTTGCTGCTGCAACATTGGACTCTTCTCATTGTGGGACAAATACAGGAATATCTTTTCTTTTCCACCAGACTGCGTAAAAGGTGCATACACATACCACATCGCTAATAATAAATATAAAATATACAGCTCATGACAACGTGGGTTTCCAATTCAGATTACAATGGTCTAATAAACATCATACAGAAACTGTTCTTAATATTTTATCTGGATAGATAAGGGGTAAGAAATAGAGCACCTTCTGTTTCAGACGTACATAAGTACGAGCATTTTCAGAATTTCAGTCCCAACACCCGACGTTAGTTAATAGTTACGTTCTCTGTCGCTTAGAGCTTGATTGACAGCCTGGTGGTAGCAACTGCCATGAGCGCATGTTGTGGCGAATCAACACATGGCTCATTTGAATATTAAAATTAGCCATGTGTTTATAGGTTACACAAGAAAATGTAACCAATGAAATTACTTATTTTGACACAGCTTTTTTGACACGCATTTTAGACAATAAGGGCCCTATTTTAACGATCTGAAATGCAAGTATCAAACGCGAAACGCAAGTTACATTGTGGGAGGGTCCCGGGCGATGTTGCTATTTTACCGGTGGGATAAATGATTCTTTCATGGGTAGGTCTAAAGTAGCTTCATTGGTCATATGTGTGGTTTGGGTGTAACGTGCAATAAACCAATCAGAGCGTCATCTCACATTGCCTTTAACCAGTTAGGGAGCACCATGCCGGCGGCGGGTTGCTGCCCCCCACCCCCACCCCCAAAAACTGGTTCACAAGTCCAAACAATCACAGTTCACAAGTCCTATTTCTAGGTTATATATACATGTTATATATCTACATAAAGCTTAGACTGTACTATTTTTCTAACTGTTTTTCACTTTTATTTTAAATGCTTTAATTTTATCTGTTTTAAATTTTTGTGTTTTCCTGTTTATGTAAAGCACATTGAATTGCCATTGTGTATGAAATGTGCTATATAAATAAACTTGCCTTGCCTTGCCTTAGACACTCTGGAATGTAGCAAATGTCACCATTCTACAGTAGCTATAACAAAAATAATAATTTCCCCTCATAATGTGAGCTATGTGCCTTTTACACATGTGCCTCAAATTAAATGGAATGTAAAACTAGAAACAAGGCTAACACCGTCATTTATTGGGTTATATATACATGTCTTATATGTCCTTAAAGCTTAGAAT
>JACXGM010039073.1:0-10670 GCA_016801145.1 Umbra pygmaea
CTTTCAGATGAGACATTAAAACAGGTGTTCTGACTCTCTGTGGTCACTGAATATCTCATGGCACTGTTCATAAGAGTAGGGGTGTTAACCCCGGTGTCATGGACACATTTCCAATCTGACCATCATGGCAACCTAATCATCCCTATCTCTCAATTGGCTCATTCATTCCCCTCTCCCCCCCCTCCCTCCCTTACCCCAGGTCGTTGCTGCAAATGAGAAAGTGTTCTCAGTCAACTTGCCTGGTAGAATAACGGTAAAACTAAAAACCAATAATCGGCAGATTAATCGGTATCAGCTTTTTTGGTTTTCCAATAATCGGTAATCGTATCGGCCTTAGAAAAATAATAATCGGTCGACCTCTACTTGAAAGCCTATATATTGCTTAGGCAACAGTACATTAAGGGTAAAGCAAATCCACAACAAAAGCACTACTATAATGTAAATAGTTATTTAGTTTTTTCTTAGCATTTATTTTTTGCACATTTTGCATGTTTGTTCCATTTGATTGTTTTTGTATTTAATATATTTTTCTGTTGTTGTATCATTGTTCTAGTACATTTAGCATTTTTTTGCTTTTTTGTATTTGTGATTTGTTGTACGCTTGGTCAATCTTTAATAGATTTGCAAATTTACAATTTTTTTCGTCTATTATCATGACATTGCTTATGCGTGGCTTAATGTTGTGTTTTTTTTTCATGTGTGCCTTTAAAAAAAATGCTTGTTACTACACTCTGAAATAGTGAATCTGCACTGTGTGACTCCACAGAACTTTATACTACGTTAGTGGTTAGAGAGAAGAGGCTAGGACTGAGTATCCTTGGGGATTTAGCAATACTGACTCAAGTGACTCAAGTGACTCACACAACCCGGATCAGTTTAGTGAGTGACTCAGAATAACCCGAATTCTTAAAATGAATAGAGTTTGCCAGGCCTAGTGCAGAAGGACAGAGTCATTATATGAACTGTAACTCAGTAACTACTTTGAAAGTGCTTCCCTAGTTTTTTCAGTATAGTTTTGTGCAAAATAGCATGGCATAGCATTCAATTAATTAGACACGTCAAAAACAATCTAGTATTGGAAGACGAGGACTGCAGGCCACTGATCATAAAGATACTGGGCCGAATTTACTAACACTAGCGCAGTTTGCGCTGCGTCTGTTTATGCAAGTTCGGTAATAGCGCATGCTATGCTTCCACATTTAGGTTAGTATTTATCAAACCCAATACCCATTACGCAATCAGTGCATACGCCGCCATCCATTAGCGCACCTCTAAAACAGCAAACAATGGGCCCGTATGTATCTATCATGGATCTCCCTACGGGAAAAAGAAAGTGACAGCTTAAATTTAGTGAAGAAGAAATTAACATCTTAGTGCATAAGGTAATAGCAAACCTGAACATATTACAGGACACAACATCCACACCCTCTGAAAAAAAATCAATTTGGATTGCCATAACAAGTTAAATCAACTTGTTAACTGTTATCATCTAAATGGAGAGAAGTGGAGGAGGTAAAAAAACGGTGGCAAGACATAAAGCGCAGAACAAAAGAGAAGGTTGCGTACAACCGGGCACATTCGAGGAGAACCAGTTCAGGTCCACCAGAAATAGAAACGCTATTTCTGAAGAGGTGGTGCAGCAAATACACGTTGCCAAACAAGTGGAAGGTGTGGACGGCATAGATACTGCTGAGATCTCTGTAGAGAATGAAGGTATGTGTGGTTTGTAATGATACTGTTCAGTTGGCGTTTGGCATATATGTTTAGCCTATATCAATAACATGTAAATCCAACCGATGTGGTTAAGTAATTAAAGAGTGTTATATAGGTCAATAATCGCAAAATTGCTTATCAAAAATGGAACAGATGGAGGCATTTGTATTTTTTTGTGCCAAGTATATTTGATGCTATGTTTAGAACTTTTTGGTGCCATTGATGTATATTTGAACACACAGGAAAATGTGCTTGCTTGTTTAGACCTGCTTTTAAGAAGCATAGAATTCCACCCGCAAAATAGAGGCGCGCTTTTACTGGCAGTCTTTGTAAATACCACAGAATACATAATTAGGCGCACTTTACGCGTATCCTCCCACCTTTTTAGGTGGAACTCCCACTTTCCCCATGACCCTCCCACGAACGCATATTGAAAGCGCAACTTGTCTCTTGTCGCTCATGTGGAGGGCAATCTGCGATTTTACCCAAGTGCACCCGGTTTGTAAATAGCCTGCATCGGTTACGTCTGTCTTTCCGACCAATTAGCACCTGGAAACAGGCACAAACGGCTTGATAAATCTAGCCCTCTGTGTCTAGAAATATATATCAATACATTTTTTTTTTTACAAAAGACCACTGATAATCTCCCTCGATCCAGGGCTCCACGCAAGATCTCACCCCGTGGGGTCAAAATGATCACAAGTACGGTGAGCAAAAATCCCAGAACCACACGGGGGGAACTAGTTAATGACCTGCAGCGAGCTGGGACCAAAGTAACAAAGGCAACCATCAGTAGCACACTACGCTGCCAGGGACTCAAATCCTGCAGTGCTGGATGTGTCCCTCTGCTTAAGCCAGTACACGCCCAGGCCCGTCTGAGGTTTGCTAGAGAGCATTGGGATGATCCAGAAGAGGATTGGGAGAATGTCAGATGGTCAGATGAAACCAAATTTGAACTTTTTGGAAAAAACTCAACCTGTTGTGTTTGAAGGAGAAAGAATGCTGAGTTGCATCCAAAGAACACCATACCTACTGTGAAGCATGGGGGTGAAAACATCATGCTTTGGGCCTGTTTTTCTGCAAAGCGACCAAGACAACTGATCCGTGTAAAGGAAAGAATGAATGGGGCCATGTATCGTGAGATTTTGAGTGAAAACCTCCTTCCATCAGCAAGGGCATTGAAGATGAAACATGGCTTTGTCTTTCAGCATGACAATGATCCCAAACACACTGCCCGGGCAATGAAGGATTGGCTTCGTAAGAAGCATTTCAAGGTCTTGGAGTGGCTTAGCCAGTCACCAGATCTCAACCCCATAGAAACTCTTTGGAGGGAGTTTATAGTCCGTGTTGCCCAGCGACAGCCCCAAAACATCACTGCTCTGGAGGAGATCTGCATGGAGGAATGGGCCAAAATACCAGCAAAATAACAGTGTGTGAAAACCTTGTGAAGACTTACAGAAAACGTCTGACCTCTGTCATTGCCAACAAAGGGTATATAACAAAGTATTGAGATGAACTTTTGTTATTGACCAAATACTTATTTTCCACCATAATTTACCAATAAATTCATAAAAAATGCTACAATGTGATTTTCTGGCTTTTCTTTTTCTCATCTTGTCTCTCATAGTTGAAGTGTACCTATGATGAAAATTACAGGCCTCTCTCATCTTTTTAAGTGGGAGAACTTGCACAATTGGTGGCTGACTAAATACTTTTTTGCCCCACTGTATAGGGTTGGTAAATGCTTACAAGTCTGACTACCGAACCACTGAGCAATCTGACCCTGTGTCACCTTTAGGCAGTTTGTCTATTCTATCCTACTCATAAGTGATTGGGCTGATCAATTGAATACAGCCTACTGAATTATATTACTTTAATGACAACGTTCAGAACATATTGTGTGAATATAATTTTTTTTCTGGCAACATTGGGAAATGGAAATAATAGACACTTAGAAAGGGTGTGTGTATGTGTCTATGCATGCGTGCGCTTGTAGGGTGCCCTTTTATTTACTTGAGCCCCCAAAATGTCTGTGCATGTCCCTGGTTATTACCCAGTGTGCTTTGTTGAATCATGGTTTCAATGTTTAATGGTTTTATTTCATGTGATTACTTTTTCATTACTATTATACTTAGTATTTGAAGTAATGCAGTAATGCAGGAAGTGTGCATTTAGTTTCCATGCTTATTGTGTTTCCACAACAATGTTAGTGAGTAAATCTAATGAAATGGCTACGATCTTGGTGGAGTGTGATGTATAAGATGAGAAAGCAGAGGGTAAGTCATGATTGAAAAAAAACAGTGGCTATCTGTACATCTTTGTCAAGCTCCAAACAGTACAGAAGGCATCAATAAATTGTTGGGGAGGGTCATGCCTTTTTTCCCAATCATTTTGGAGGGTCAGAGAAAAATGTATTGCTGGCGAAGGGAGGAAGGTCTACTTTGACTAAAGATCCCAAAACTCCTCCAGTGTCCCCTTAAATAAATAAATAAGCCCCTTATAAATATATTTTAAGCAATGTCTATTCCCCCTCTGTCCTTGTTTGAAATATATTATATTTCCTCTCTTTGGTAGGATTTGTTTCTCTTTCCTCATCCTCGCTTTCCTTTCTGTCACTCTCCTCAGCTCTTGCACTTTTAATCTGTAATGTAAATGAAGTAGGAAGAAAACATGTCAATTTTATTGTTGAAGGAGTAATGGCAATAGGAAATAAGTGCAAAAATACAAGGTTCCATATACCTGTGTCAGCTTTAGCTGTGTAAATGTGCTCAGTAATAATCTGAGCTAGATTGACAGGTGCACAGTTGTCTCTTGGTGTAGGAGCTCTTTTTTTTCACATTGGAGCGATGTGCAAAGATGGAAGGTATGGCATCTGCTTTAGTCTTTCCCTTGTCTGACCTCAAAATGTGCATGTAGAGTAACATTTGTTACTTTTGAGATTAATTTATGCACACACAACCTGTACCATCTCCCCAAGAACATACCATATAAGATATTGTAGTTGTTAATTGCACCATATTTGATGTTTAACTTGAAGGGTATTTTATAAATGCTATTGAATACAATATCCTCACATCACTACCTTGCATTATTTCTTGTTGTTGGTGTCTCCTGTGATCGTCCAATTACTCCTACTCACATTAATTAACCATTTCTTCCTTCTCTCACGTTCTGCAGGGAAGCCAAACATCCTGACCCCCTTCTCTGAGCGGGCGGTGCACCCCCATGCTGCACATCCAAACATTGTACAAGAAGCTGGCAACAAGACATGAGCATATGCCCAACAAATGCATTATTACTGAATGTCCATGCCTCAAAACAAAGAATACTGTTATGCTTAATGCTGCCAACTAATACAGACACAAATCTTTATCATTATTTTGGCTGACACAATAAAAAGTAAAAGTAACAAATGTACTCTAGTCCTGTTAATGTTTTCACTTAGACTGTGTTAAATTAAAAAACTGCACCTGCATTTCAAATCGCATGATTGATTTAACACTGAGTACTGTACGTTAAGTGCATTTAACTATGAACTATTTTACTGTGCATTGATGCACCTGAAATTAATGCACTTGTTTTTTATATAGTCATTTTAATGTATTAAATTATAAGCCTCTGTTTGCAACAGTACAATAAAGGTATACTTAATGAAGAACAGCCTTTTACTGAACATAAATTGATGACATTTGCATTGCTGCCAAGTAACTTATTTTATAATGAATTACAGTACACTGATCATCCTGTTTGCTGTACACTTGATTTCCCTAAACTGCCGTCAGTCATTTGATTTAAAGAGGATCTGAATGGATCAATATTTACCTTTGTTGACGTTATTTGAATGTACAAAAAGTACCGTAAACAAGACAACAGTCCTGATGGCTGCTACTCTCGGCTGCTAGGCTATACATGTTATGCACTGTGGGGGATCTCGCGGCAGCAGCCATCAGGTAAGTGTTATTTAAACATACTGCTACGCAATCCCGTGTGATAACGCACAGAGTACAACATGTATAGCCTAGCAGCCGAGAGTAGCAGCTATCAGGCAAGTGTTATTTAAATATACTTCTGGTGTACTTACAAACTTTTCAATGCCTCGTTTTATTAGTACAGAACCTAATTGTACTACTGTAAAAGTTTGGTAACCTTCCCGGCATTATTAGTGGGGTTATTTACGAGATACCAACTTGGTTCCATTAGCACCTGCACTAAGCCATTCGTCTGATTGCGCTAACTCGACCAATGTTATAACAAGGGAAAAAAGATTAGGGGGGGTTGTTTGTCTCGAGGTCAAGGTGCAAATCACCCTAGGTTTATATTTCTCCAAACCATCACTTTAAAGGAAACTTCTTTGACTGTTAAATAATAAGTATGTTTGGGGCAACAAATATTTTCTAACAAATATTGCCAACAAAACGGAGTCAACAGTTGTACTGGCAGTGGGTAGGTTCCGAGGGTCAGTTCTTAACACATTCCTAAGTAACAGTACAACAATTTCTGTTGGGACTGATTGTGATTGATACTAAAGGTGCATTTTTATGGTGGAATCATATTTGACGAGTACATGAACAAGTTCAAGAAAGTTTGCTTTGTCTCCTGAATGCCACATTTTGCCTTGCAAGATATAGGGCCCTATCTTACACCCAGCGCAATTGACATTTTACACCAACGCATGTATCATTCCTATCTCGCACCCGACGCATAGGGGACTTTTCCCTCCACAGACGCGCGCCAGTAAATTAGGGAATGAACTTGCGTTTGTTAGGCGGTTCAGCGAAAAGAAGAGGCGTGTTCCAGCACAAATGTTCACTGGTGCTAAACAATTCCGCCACTGACCAGATAAAACCTGGTTAAAAATCAGTGGCGTGTTATTCAGATGCTATTTTAAGGGCACATTTGGCCATAATGTAGCATGTGCACAATGCGCATACACTTTGCTCCTCTCATCTACACAAATGCAGCAGTTATATTATTGTAATTCATAATTAGAAGGAAATATATAATCACACGAGGGAAATCAATGTGGTGTCCGAAGATGTGAAAAGATAGGCATACATCTAGTGTACACATTTACCCAAATTATTCAGAAAGAATAATTCACACTATAGCTTTACCCGCAAGGAAACCCATTCAATCAATATACAAGTCATTTGCAATGCTAATAGCAAAATCACCCATATCTTTATGAAATACCCTGGTGCAAGCCATGACTCATTTATGGCAAACTCTGCCATATTTCATGGGAATCTCCCCTTGGATGGGTGGCTGCGAAGGGCCAACGCAATCCGTTAAAGACATGGCTGAGGATGACACCATTTGATGCCAGCAACATTGCGTGAAATGCTGTTTAATCAAAAACACACACAAACATGCAGTGTAGCCTAATTGAACGAACATTCAGCACACTGAAAATGCACGTCAGGTGTTTAGATAGGACAGGAGGCACTACTCAATTCGCAGCATTCTTTGTGGCTTGTTGTGTTTTACACAACATGTCCATGAATCATGGATGTGTTGATGACATAAATGTGAAAATATTAGAGGACTTAAGGAGACGTGATGTTGAAATGCATGTCCCGTTGCTTGCCACTTAACCCAAATGCCCTAGCAGCAGAAGAACGGGAGAGGAGAGCTTATTTGACAGAAGAGTAAGGCAAGCAAAGTAATCTCGCTCTAATGTTAGACTACATTGCAATAATATTACCATGCATTCATAACCTTGTGATTCAGTGAGAGTGATCCGAAAACATCGGAAAGTATGTCTTGTGACATTTCTTTATTTACATTTTGTAAAAAAGATGACTCAATCCGTCATTATAATAGCAATCCGCCATGGAACAAGCGCGTCTGCTCTCAAAGGGAATGTGAGATGATGCTCTCATTGGTTTATTGCACTTTATGCCCAAACCACACCTATGACTAATGAAGCTACTTCAGACCTACTCATTTTAGACTTGCGTCAGGCTGAAGAGTAATTTATCCCACCAGTAAAATAGCAACAGCACCCGAGACCCTTCCACAATGTCACTTGCGTTTCGCGTTTTATACTTGCATTTCAGATCGTTAAAATATGGCCCATAATGTTATATCTACTAGCCTGGCCATAATATCTGTTTTTGTTGTCTGTTTTTTCCACTGGAAGAGCAAAAAAATTGCACATACTGTAGGAGGGCACAAAGTGGCATCCTAGAGGGCACATCACAACTTTTCTATTGGAATAGAAAGAAATTTGTCATGTTTTATTTACCACATAGGCAGCATTTTTTTCTAACTGGGGGCACAAACGGGGGGCAACCCTGTCACTGGGGCAATGTTGGCAGTGGCTTGGCTGGTAAGGGTTACCACTTTGACTGATCAGCTTGACAGCAACATCATCTAGCTAACAGAGGCTTGTGACAGAGATGAGCAGTCTCTTGCTCAAACGAGTCTTGCCCATAGCTAGCGTCAGACAAGCTGCAGGAGCTCCATGCAGGGGCTACGAGAGAGAGAGAGCTAGCGGTTCTCAATGCTGCAACACAGCCTCATACTTCGGAAACCTGGTGGTGTACCTGCGGACATTGTGAAGCTATGGACACTGAACAAGAGTGCATGTGTTGCACGAAGTGGGACCTGTTGCATCGCGACACCTGCAAGAGATGCAGTGTTTTGTAAATTTCCCCTCTCTGATAACAGGGCTGTACTTGAAACTCTTTTCCATGTCCCAAAAATAAATTGGAAGCGGCAACCCATACCGGAGGGACCAGATCAACAATTATCTACCAAGTAAGAATACTAGACTATTTTACGTTGGTGCGATTATTTGATTTATTGAGCAAACGTTGGTTTGACTGGTTGAGACAGTTTTGCCAAGATGGCACCTGTATAGCGTACAGTCTTTTAAACTATATTTGTTATAAAAACTGTGAGTACACTTACAACGTTCTCAATCGGTTTGCATGTAGTGACCCTCATTATAATACCATGTGTCACAGTTCTAATAGAATAGAAGGTTTAGGAGGCAGGAGTGTCTTCAATTATATCTGGACATTTATTTTAATCAATAAGGAGGAACTGCACAGAAACAAACACAAGAACAAACATGAGGAACTAAACAAACCAGATAAACATGACATTAAAGGAATACTTCACCGCTGGACAGATTAATATATATTTGAAATGGGTCTTTTATGTATTAGAAATGTTATAAAGTTTATAAGTTGGTGCCTTCTTGTTCAAGAAATGCCAGAAAATGTAGTTTGGGTGAAATTGGATGAAATACAACAACTCCCAGAATGCACTTGCTTCAGTGCTCTACGAAGCCACTCCCAAGACACGCCTACCGGTTAGAGAGGCAGGAGTAATTTAAATCCAACATCCTTGCTTGGCCTTACACTCCTGTACAGTAGGTAGCAGTATATGCACCTTTCAAGTCATTTGCGATCTTCCATTAAAAACTCACAGAAGAAAACGTGAGGTTCCATTTTAAGGAACAGAAGTATCTTGCAAACAGTTTCTGCGGACTTACCCACCAACCAACGTTTAGAAGAGGACACCGCTATGAACCCATCAGGTACAGTAGTAAACGCATTTGCCTATTTCTGATCACATAGTTACACACGTGATATAGTTGTTTGTATTGAAACAGCAAAGCAACGTTAGATATATAATTACTTGTAAGTTGTATACAAGTTGGCTAAATTAGCTGTTAGCTACAGTATTGAGCTTCTGAGTTAGGCCTACCAGTACCACGCAACTGCCTGTTGCTGTATATTTGATGGATATAGGACGAAGAATGCACTACCTTTGTCATAGTGTACCCATGTACAACGAGATTAAAGCAAAATATTTTTCAGTGTGTTAACATTTACGTAAAGAAAATTAATGGCAAGGAATAAGTAGAGCAAAACAAGGATAATACTATACTGTTGGTGCACAGTTCTGAGACGTTATATTACATGTATATAAAATAAAGGTAAAAATGGATTGTATATAGTTTGAAGTAATGAGCGATCGAATACAGGATGGTGACCAGTGAGGTGCCCATTTTTTGTTCTTTCGTATTGGCAGTAATCATTTTGTGTACTGCGTAATGTAAAAACGTTTAGCAAAGTCGACTGTTAGTTCAGATTTTATGTTTAACTATATTAAACATAACATTGTAAGACTAGTAATATAATATTAACACACTGTACATAGGTGTCTATATGGTTCACACTAAATATCCATATTTAAAAACATTTGTTTTTCTTACTGTTTTATACGGCATGTCTATATTATACTTACTACTAATATAATATACTGCTACTACATAGCACATATCTGTACATGTTGTTAATACATGGATCATGATATTACATAGCCATATTTATTCTGCTCTTATAATTTATAATTTTCTGCTCTTATAATTTAACTGCTGACACAGTAATCTACAGACACATAGTTTTGTGCGCCGTAGAGGATGGTCGCATGGACAAATGGCTCTGCTCACTCTATGCAGGTTTTGGCTTATTACTGTTTTTTTAGTTTTTATTTCTGCACGTTCTGCACTGTCGCTCATACAGTATGATCGACTAGCACTTTTGGATATACAGACTTTTTTTCCACTTACCGGAGTAATTGCTGCAACTGGAATATCCCGCCGTCATCGAGTTGTTTACTCATACGCAGGCGGCGCAGGAAGAAGAAGAGAGGAAAGCGAGCGGGGGCTCTATGCAGATCACGAACGAGATACAGCAATCCACCGTTACCGAGCATTTTACTTGCAAATGTTCAATCACTAGACAATAAAATGGACGAACTTCATGCTCGGATTATCTTCCAGCGAGACATTGCCAACTGCTGCGTGCTAGCTTTTACTGAAACGTGGCTGGATTCCACCATACCGGACACCGCTATTACGCCAGCTGGTTTCTCCATCTTCAGGCAGGACAGAACCTCGGAATCAGGTAAACAAAGAGGCGGAGGGGTTTGCATTATGA
>JACXGM010039074.1:0-10669 GCA_016801145.1 Umbra pygmaea
AGAAAGAAAGAAAGAAAGAAAGAAAGAAAGAAAGAAAGAAAGAAAGAAAGAAAGAAAGAAAGAAAGAAAGAAAGAAAGGGATGAGAGAATTAGGAAGAAGGAATGACCTGACACTGCGGGCCTCAGGCAGCCATTTCTGTTCCTTCTTCCCACAAAGCTGTTGTTTTTCTAAGAGTGTTTATTTGGTCTTTATGGCCTAGTCTACACTAAAAAAACCTTTAGGTACTTTAGTGCGCTTGTTATTTTATGGTAAAATAACCACCAGTTAAGGACTCTGGAGATACTTAACTAGTGTAATGTGTTGTATGAGTGAGCTAATAATATAAACTGATCCATTGATTGAATCCATTTATTCATTTAGACAAATGTTTATTTTTTTATTTTCATGTCTCTTGTTTGAACAAGAGAATATATTGAGGTAAATAGCTGCCCATGCTTATGTTTTTTCCCAAAGAACAATTGCCAAATTTAAGTGTCTATGAGATCAGAAAACCTGACAAAACAGGTTTCCATGACTGGTTTGGTCATTTTCAACGGTTTGTGTTGAAATCCGGTTAAGGCTTTTGTGATTTACACCTGTAGTTTCAGGGTATCTGGTGTACAGACTAAACATGCCTGATATCTTCCAAACTAGACAATTAATCACCAACTTGACCATACATTTGAAATGTATCTTAAATATATTGAGGGCAATAAAACCTTCTTTTATTTGTCCCGACCACCTCAGGGCTGGATTTATACAGGCACTCACTAGCCTAAGCCTATACTGTAGTGGCCCAGTTTTTATGTTAACAATTTTGGCAGACTGCAAGCTAAACACAATAATTCCCTAGCAAGAAAATAAATATGTGTTTAAAAAAATATGTATGTCATGCAGGCACTTAAGTACACATTGGAAACATAGAAAATAGCCAAATAATGTGATTTGTATGCATGTAAATCTTTTTCCTTTTTGTATATTTTAAAGGTATTTTAGGTTCTTCACATATTTCCAGTAACAGAAAGCACACCTTTTACATAATAACTATAAGATGTACAGTGTAACTAATTCACAGTGGTTGAATTAAGGCACATTGTATCCAAGAGTTATTCAAGAGTTTTCCTCTAGAAAGAATGTCAATGTTAAACGGAAGATAAAGCCAACTTTATCAAGGGCTGACAGTCATAGATATTTCTATGGTTGATTGAGATTATCTGTTTGTCTTTTGCACAATCCTAAATAAAACTGAAGCAACAGCATAGGGGACAGTTTGGAAAGCAAATGCCTATTACTCAGAAGAGAAATCTTTCGGATAATAAAATCTAGATATTTGCTTTCTACATCCACCCATCCATCCACCCAGAACATTCTCCTTTCATCACCATTGGTGTATGAATGTTTGAATAAATGGGTGAGTGTGAGGCAATGTAAAGCGCTTTGGTGGCCATGTTGGTCAGTAAAATGCACTATATAAATGCAGTCCATTTACTATTTACCATTCATTTTCGCACCAAATGTGTTATGCAACCATCCCAAAATCATATTATGCTAATGTGTCCTAGGTTTACATTTACATGTAATGTCTAGAGTGTGAGACCAATCTTGTTATGCTTAATAGAAATGAAAATGATTGAGCTGATGGTGTACAGTATGTTCAGTGGATTAATTAAAAAAGTTACACACCCAGATCTGCACACGGATAGACTAGTATCTGCCCAGGTTGTATACAAAGCATATTGCTGTAAATATAATGAGGCAGTGTGAGAAATTGAGGTTCCTAAGAGATTGCTCAGAGACTGATTTCCATGCAAGTGTGATACAGGTATAACAACACATGTATGGACTAGAAGTAGATTTTAATCTATCTAAATTTAAGTGTATCTAGCTGGTTCCAGGAAAATACTATTTGTGGCCTAGGGGTTGGTCAGTGTTAGGATTAGAGTTAGGTTTGAAACTAAGGGGTGACAACTATGGTGGATATAGTGTTGACTGGTCCCCACAAGCACAGAAACAACATGTGTTGAATTTGTTGGGGGATGGTACTTTTTACTTTCTTCAAGTCATTTCTCTTTTACAGCACTCAAAACAAATCCTGCTGGGGGTTTTACGGCATATGTTATTTAGGCAGGTGAGAGACGTTGAACAACAAGCTGCTGCTTTTATCATTAGCTGAGATGTGGGAAAGAAGCTGTACTTGTTTGCGGCTAGGTTTCTATTAAAAAAGAGGTCACTTGACCCCATGTCATGTTTTAGTTTTCCAGTCGTCTGTATACACCAGGTGGTAATACTTAGCTAGAGAATATTGCTTGACTATATCCAAATGGATTACTGGTTCTTAACTCATCTTATACAAGTCTTTCTTGCTGAGTCCTCTGTGCAGACACTGTACACTATGTTCTTAGCTTACTACAACACTTGATTTAATTTGAGGCTTAGTCAGACTTCAGTGTAGCAGTGAGTCACATCAGTCCTGCTCAGACATGAGGAATACAGGTGATATTCTCAGACACAGAAAAATCTGCCTGAACATTTCAGGCTCTTATCATTTCAGGCTCTTATCCACCTAAACAGTACACTTCAGAAACAAATATGACCCGTCTTACAAATTGATCAAATTAATCAGAAATGTTTTAGAAAACACTACATTTAGCTGTTTGTGAAAATGCAGAGTCTGACACCCAGAGCAAGGCAGGCAAACAGGTGCAGAAGCACATTCACTAGCAATAGTGATGAGCTAGTACATTGTTTTCTAGTAATATATATTAAACTGGCAAAAGAGGACCATTTAAAATGTAAAGCCTTTTTTCAAAATGATCATAAATCCTAATGACATGATATTATTTGGGTTTTATTCTTAAACCAAAACCACAAATGAAGAAGATAAGAGTAGGAAATAATAAATTAGACAAAGGGCAATGATAAAACTAACTTACACCGGGTGTTTCTATTCAACATGTCATCTATTGTATAATAGTTAATGGAGTTCCTTTTGTGCTTTAATCCTCTAGTGTTGGCCTGGGGTGTGGATGCTTGAATAGAGCTGTGGATTACAGCATGGCAGAGGGACATGTAGGAGCGTGTGACGCAGGAATAATGCTCTTCAATTTTGCCCCATCTTCAAAGGCCAACTCTTTGTGACAGGCATTCAGCTGCAGAACTAAACTGTCAGAGTCAGTGAAGACTGAAGGTTTGAAGTTTAACTTTTATAGTTGGGAGTTTTTTGGGTCACCATCACTGCCCACGACAATCACTGAGGCACGACTACATAATTATTTGCATTTTTTGTGTACATTAATAGGTAGAGGTGTTGTTCGTTTATTCTTGTCCCAGGCTTACCTGCGATGACACACACTGTACAATGCATGTGCATAGTGCTGCTGCATAGACCTGTTATGATCCACCATTTTATAGAGCACTCACACTGTGTCATGTTTACCTCAGCGAGTGAGGTTTACATTTAAATTTATACTTGGACACAAACGTTCCAAAGACTTAAACCACACAGCATGAAATACAGGTTGTCCAAATGACCATGGAGTGAAAAAAATAAGCCTTTCATCAATAGGGATAAATCCAAGGTGTTAGACTAATGATCCAGAAATTAATCAGGCAAGTATCAAACAAATCACAAGTCAACCACAATTGGCCACATATCCCCTACATATACTGTACTTCTTTTGACTAAAGCCCTAATGGCAATAGGATGCCTTTCTTGATATTTCATTCTGAAAAGTTGTAATTACCTTCTTCGGGTTTGATGGTGAAATAAGTCTGTTGTGAATCCAGCAGCTGATAAGTGAGATTTTTCTTAGGTGAACTGTCCAAGTCCGACGCATGAACACACACCACATATTCATTTGGAGGTTGATTTTCTTTAACAGACTCAAAAATGAGAGGTTTTTCAAACTGTGGAGAGTTATCATTGACGTCCATGACTTCCAGGTATACGTCTGCCCAGGTCACTAGAGGGATAGTACCTAAATCTTTGGCGTAGACCGAAAGCCAATAGTGAGATGTTGCCTCGTGGTCCAATACCACAGCAGTACTAATGACTCCTGCAAAAGAGAAGAATTGGTGATGATGAAATCAACTGTATATAATTTTATTTTCTGACCAGTGTAGTGATTACCAACCTTTTAAAAACATTTAGGTTTTGCCATGAATCATTTAGGTTTACCATGTTATTGAGACTGGAGTATACATTACAAGTAATGGTCTGGAATGGCCTTTCATTTTACATACTGTAACTACTGTTACAACAAATCAATGCTACAGAAAATACTATAATATTTCTACTATCACACGGGCATTCAAACACACAAACACATTTGTTTTTTATCTTTGTGGGGCCCTGAAAACTGATTTTGACCTAATAATCCATGTTCCCTATTTCTTAGCCCTAACTCTAACATTTACCTTAACCCTAACTTAACCATACCTTCACTTTAACACTAACCTTAACCTCAGTAACCTAACATTAGTGCCTACATTTAACCTTGGAATAATGCCTAACCCTAACCCTATACCTAATCAGTAATGCCTAAATCTAATAGTAACCCCAATTCTAACCTTATGCCCAATAGTAAGATTTTCCCTTAACCTAACCACTGAGCCATAAATAAATATGGCTATATTTATTTATAGTATAATTTTAAATCTTTTTGTCAGGTTTATGTATGGTTGTGTGGCCATCGCCAAAACTTCAGGGCCCCACAACCAAACAAATACAAGGCCACACATACAAACACACACACATACACACACACAGTACACAAAACAAACAGAGTATTTAACTACCTGTTTTCTCATCAATAGTGAAGACACCCAGACCGGTGCCATCATGGATATGGTAGCGGACAACTCCATCTATACCCAGATCCTTGTCTTCTGCTGTCAGGGTCAACACTGAGGTGCCCACGACTGCATCCTCCATCACACTGGCCTCATAGACAAATGTGGAGAACACTGGTTCATTCAGGTTCTCATTGACATCAAGAACCTCCACCTCGACGAAGCAGGAGGATGAGAGCGAGCGAGGGAGGCCGTGATCCACTGCTCGGACTGTCAGGTTATAAAACTGTCTCCTCTCAAAGTCAAGTTCCTTCTCAAGGGTTAAAGACCCTGTTAACGCGTCCAGAGAAAATGCCCCGTTCGCACTATTTTTCAGATTGTAGGCGATCTGTCCACCACTGCCTAGGTCTAAGTCATGGCTCTCAACCCACAATACGATAGTTCCTAATGGCAAGTCCTCAGGGACCTTGATGCTGTAGATCTTAGGGATGAACTTGGGAGGGTTGTCGTTGATGTCCTCCAACACCACCACAAGATCGGTCATAGAAAACAGTGTTGGGTCTAGTTTGGACTGATCTCTGGCCTCTATTTTCAGATCATGTCTAGGTAAAGCCTCTCTATCTAACCGACCAGCTACCCTCACCTCCCCAGTATGTTCATCTATCTTGAACAGATTGGTTTGAGTTAGCAGAGAATATACAATGTTTCCATTCTCCTCAGAGTCTAAATCCATTGCGTGCACCTGGACTATATTGGTGTCGACCTCTGTGTTTTCTGTGATGCGCACAACATACCTGGGTTGGTCGAACACTGGTCGGTTATCGTTAACATCTAATACATTTACAGCAAGAAATTTCCATGCTGACGTTTGTGGGACTCCTAAATCATAGACAGTTATGTTCAAAATGTAAAATTCTTTGTTTTCCCGGTCTAAAGGACACACAAGTTGAAGCTTCCCAGACCAGATATCAATGGAGAAACACCCATCTTCATTTCCGCTGGAGATTACGTAAAAAAGCTTGCTGTTGAATCCAGTGTCATTATCCGTGGCCTTGAAGTGAAGGATAGTCAAATTCAAAGGGAAATCCTCTCTGATGTCAATTGTACTGGGGAGGACAGAGGTGAATTTAGGAGAGTGACGGTTAATGATATGAATGTCTGAAAATGATTCCTCATCCTGCATCGTCGACACTGGCTTTATGGATTCTATCAGTTTGTCTGTGAGCTTTTTGAAGACCCCAGTCTCCTCACAGCTGAGGGTGGCATCACTGCCTTGCTTTATGACAGTAACCGTAACAACGGAGGGGTCAGAGATAAATTTGCCATCTGTTGCTGTAATACGGAGTCTGAATGAAGGTAGTTTGGTTTCAACCGATACTGTGGGAATCTGTTTGATCAGTCTAATGACTCCCGACACAGTGTCGATGTCAAAGAGTTGTTGCTCATTTCCTGACTCTATCACATAGCTGAGCTGTAGTAGTTCATCCGAGTCGACAGCAGACAGCTCTACAATTGGCGTCCCTACCACTAAATCAACAGGTATGGTGGCATTGCATCCCACTTGCTCAAACAGAGGCGTGTTATCATTGACATTGGTCATGGTGATGGTCACGGCACACTCAGAAACATGGCTGAAGGGACTGCCACTGTCAGAGGCCCAGACCCTGAGGTGATACCACCTCTTCATGAGCTCATAGTCCAGATCTTCAGACGTGGTGATCACTCCACTGACCGGATCTATGGAGAAAGGAGACGGGTTTGTGTTCGCTATGGCGTAGGTCACAAAGCCATTTCGGCCACTATCCTCATCTATTGCAAAGACCGATAAGACCCTGGTACCAATGGGTACATTCTCAGGCAGGGTGACCTGGTAGAAGGGATTGGTGAATGTTGGGGGGTTGTCATTCTCGTCAGTTATCTCAATGACGATATGTGTCTCAGCATCGCCATTATTCACCATCACGTCAAATTCATAGCGAGACTTTTGCTCAAAGTCAAAGGTGTTAGTGGTTACGATGACGCCTGTTTTGGAGTTTATCTTAAATTTGGAACTGTCTGAATTGCTTCGTATATGGAATGTGACATTCAAATGTGTTGGACCAACTGTAACTCTAAGAACATATGTTTTCGGCGGGGAAAACTCACTCAGTGTGGCAATGTAGGTGTCTTCCAGAAATGTGACCTGACTGTGTTCATAGGGAAGGATTTGGATTTCTGTAACTGCTGAAATTTGAGGTGGACTGCTCTTGTCTTTAGCTTGGAGGGAGAGATTATATCCTGAAGGGCTTTTGAACCAGTTAATCCGCTTGGTGGAAACCACTTGGAAACCATGTCCTCGCAGGCTGGAGGGGATCATCTCAAAACACCTCTGTAGATCCCCAGCAACAATACTAACAGACTCGACTGGCTTTACGCTCGACTCTACATGGACATCAATAGTTATCTTCTCATCTTCATCCTTATGAGCTAGGACAGTTGGGAGAGGCCTGATGATAGGGGCTGTCCAAGAGCCCTTTTCTACAGTGACTTTAACTCTGGCAACATTGCCAAATTTTTGTACCCCTGATATCTTCTTGGTCCTGTCCTCAGCTAACACTGTGAGATCGTACATGTCTGCACGGCTCTGATTTAGTCTCTTGACAAGGTGGATAGTGCCTGTGAAAGGATTGATGGCAAATGGATGTAATCTACTCATGAAAGAGTAATAGAACTCAGCATTGTGGCCAATATCTGCATCCGTAGCACTGACCGTTACCACACTCGAATGCAACGGAGCATCTTCCCTGATGAGCACAGTGTATGAGGCTGGGTAAAAGAGGGGTTTCAAGTCATTGGTATCGAGCACCTGGATCGATACTTTGGTCCTGTCATCCACAAGGTATATGTTTTCATTAGCTTCAATGGTGAGAGTGTAACTATCTCTTACTTCCCTGTTTAGCGATGCAGAGTTACTGCTACGAGTTTTTATACGTAGAAAGCAGAAATTCCCGACTTTATACTCTTCCACTTTGAATAGGCCGTCATCGTCTCCAGAGACTATTTTATACTTGATGTCCCAGAAAGGATTGTTTAGTACAATACCCATCTTGACGGTAGTCTCCACAGCAGTCCTGGGGGCTGAATTCTCATAGATGGTGGCGTTGTAACGAGGAGAAGTGAACCTAATCGGAGAAAAGGGAAATCCATGATGATTCTTTATTATGTGCCAATTTGGTGGAGGTGGTACACTGTACTCTTGACTGGGTACTGTGTTTAGTAAGAGTGCTACTACTAAGACAAGTGTACATGTGTCTGTCGCAAGCATCTTCACTTTCACTGCCAGGATCCTCAGCTCTGAAAGAGAGAAAGGGGGAAAAGCTAATTAGATTTAACGAAAGAGTGAGTGAGAGCAAAAGGTCGAGAAACAGAAAGGGTAAAAAGACAGAAAGGGAGATGTGACAGGGGAGAAATACAGCTTATTGTTGTTCATTTGAAATAATATACATCTTACAAATGATGTGATTGCTATGTATTTTTCACCATTCAACAAAACTCACATTCAAGTCCATAGGAGATTTTTCCTGTCAGTGCAATACAATATGAATGTTAAACAAACAATGGCCCAACACTGGAGTGAAAGGCTGCGGTATGGTACGTATGTGTCCTGTTGTAACATGCCTTGACCAAAGCAAAGTAACACATTGTTTTAAGACAAGAAACAGCCTCAGAGCAACATTAGACAGGTGGTGCCTTTCACCCCGATAATAATAATTATCCTGAGTGAAACAAGTTATAATCTAATCCTTCATATAATTCCTTTGCAGACATGTGACCAATGACTGGTATAACAGATAGGATTTAGGTTAAACACTTTCCTTTAAATGTAAATATTTGACTGGGTCTATGAGAGTTGTGCTGCTGCCGGTTGAGGGTTTTGTCAGTCATTGACTACCATTTTGCTCTCCTAATATTTTACTTTTTACCTCATAGATTACATTTGTGGAAATGAGGTACCTTGTCTTTATAGAAGATAACAACAAGATAATAGCAATTGTAACAAGTTTTAGAATAAAACTTGTGAATTTATTACTAACAGGATTTTACCAGCACCGATTCTCTTGAATTACATTTCCTTGTGAATCCAAATTATGTGAAATATGAACATATTTCAAGTCCAATTAAAAGCCTGTCACTGGATAAACTGGCCACTAGGGGCAGTTGTGAGTGTAGCCAGCATTAATTAGTGTGAATATTTGGTAGGGTGCAGGGATGGACTGGGAAAAAATTCGGCCTTTGGATGGAACAGCCGGCGGTGGGGGGGGGTGGGGCGCGCGTGTGCGCGTGCACTTTATCTGTCGCTCCCCGCATTCGTCAATCATTCACTCTGGGTTTCTCCTCATTTTAATATAGAGGAACTCTCTCACGATTTGACGGCCGGGCCAGAGCGCAGTTTTGCGGATGCAACAGCCTGTCCATTTCAGCCTACTGTCACTTGTTTTAATACGTCTGACCGGCCGTCAAAGTAAAATGTGACGGCCCGTTTGGCCCGGAATGGACCGGCCGTTCGGGAAAACTCCCGACCCTCCCGATGGCCAGTCGGCCCCTGGTAGGGTGCCATAGTTAGGGAGGGTGGATGGGCGTTTAAAGAGGCCTTCCCGCAATATTATGTGATCTTTATGCTTATTTTAGGGATCAAAGTTATTTGAATATAGGTGCTGTCATGCTAAAACGGGTCCCCGCTTGGTACATTGTTTTTTCTTCTGAGAATTCTAGGTTTGTATTTTAACAGCGTTAAAGGCCAACATCATTTCAAAATGTTGAGGACCAAAAAATACTACACTTTACTACAAGATAAAATGTAGAAAAATGTAAACGTGTTAGCATTTAAAGTAATAATATTTTCAAAAGAGTAAATAGTAATTCCAGAGATGTACGGTTGGATTTTACTCACTGCAAACCTGAACTGAATATTCACATAAAGATTTTAATATTGCTTGGGAAACTGGGCTATTTTGGGCAACCATAAGAACTCGAGTAATCCTGCATGTAGATTTGAGCAATTCTCAGCAAGTTAAAATGACTAAAGATCAACCATTCCAACTCCATGACTGCTATATCTTTTCCTTAATCTGATGTTTACAGGAGATCACCAAGAGATCTGTATTGAGAGGAACACTTAAGCTACACCTTCAACAAATACAGTAAATTCCTGTCAGTCTTTTACTTTAAAAAGATACTCTACCTGACCATTAATTTCATAACGTTCCACTGTTCATTTTATCCATGGTAGCATGCTTAATTTGCCATTTCCTTACGGATTAATCTAAATGATTTGACAAATGGGTATCAACAAAATAACTCAGGTAGTGCTACTTTGAGTATTCAACGGTGGATGGCACAGAGCCAGGTATGTATGCTTTATCTCAAGTAGGTTGTGGTAGTGACACGTTCCAATGAAGTAGTTGAGGGTTGCTTGGGTTAAGACACTGATTGTAAATTATCATGTTATCTCTTAATTTCACACTCTATCCATTTACAGTCTTTAAATTATTCTAGTTCAAAGTTGCCCTTTATTTGTAGGTGGGAATGGTCCCGAATGACATTGTATAAAGGGTATTTCTTCTGAGCAGGTCCAATATCCTTGGGGTAATGTAGGATGTGTTTGGCTGTGCGATGTTCTCTCCTGTTCTTGATTCTGGGTGTTCCTGTCTTTCCTTCTTTGCTTGTGTGTGTGTGTGTGTGTGTGTGTGTGTGTGTGTGTGTGTGTGTGTGTGTGTGTGTGTGTGTGTGTGTGTGTGTGTGTGTGTGTGTGTGTGTGTGTGTGTGTGTGTGTGTGTGTGTGTGTGTGTGTGTGTGTGTGTGTGTGTGTGTGTGTGTGTGTGTGTGTGTGTGTGTGTGTGTGTGTGTGTGTGTGTGTGT
>JACXGM010039075.1:0-10669 GCA_016801145.1 Umbra pygmaea
AAGTTGCCATAAATGAGTCGTGGCTTGAGCCTGAGTAATTCTGAGTAAAGACATGGGTGATTTTACTATTAGCATCGCAAATTACGTGTGTATACTTGTTGATTGAATGGGTTCCCTTGAGGTTGATGTATATCAGTGCAAATAATTCATTATGAATAATTTGAGTAAATGTGTACACTAGATGTATATCTATTTTTCAAATTTTCGGACACCAAAATGACTTCCTTGTGCGGTAATATTTTTCCTTCTAATTATGTATTGCAATAATAAAGAACTGCTGCATTTGTGTAGATGAGAGGAGCAAAGTGTATGCGCGTTGTGCACACGCTACATTATGGTTAGGCATGCGCCCTTAAAATAGCATGTGAATAACACGCCACCTAGTCAGTGGTGGAACTGTTTTCGGGGACTGCAAGATAGCACCAAGGAACGTTTGCGCCGGAACACGCCTCTTGTTTTCGCTGAACCGCCCAACGAACGCAAGTTCATTCCCTAATTTACCGACGCGCGTCTGCAGAGGGAAAAGTCCCATATGCGTCGGGTGTAAGATAGGAATTATACATGCGTTTGTGTAAAAAGTCAATTGCGCTGGGTGTAAGATAGGGCCCTAAATGTTTAAATAAATTGCTTTTGATTACATAATCTGCTAAAAGACCCAAGAATACCTACATTTAACAACAGCTAGTATCATTACTGTAGATGGGCAATAGAAAGAAGGTGATGCTGCACATTTCAAAGTAGATCATTTTAACAAATAATCACTTAACAGTCAGGGTTATCTTTTAAATGGCAGCTTGAATCTCAAGTTGTCTTTGAAGATGGGCGTGTTCCTTAGGATCTGTACTTTAACAATATATAATTGTTTGAAGCTCAAACAGTTATGGTACTGCAGAAACTGCAGTTTATTATTCTCACTTTAGCAATTAAAAATCAACAAATGAAATGGGAAACGTTTTGTTTTTAATTTACTTGCATAATTATTCTGCACACTAATAATTCACATATTCTTCAAAGAAACTCAAGACCTCACTTTTACTTTCTTAACTATTGAGGTGTATTTTTTTTGGGATTGACCAAGAGCACTGTAAGTGTTCAATAATAGAATTAATTCTCAAAAATACAACTTGCCTAATAATTGTGCACACAGTGTATACAATAAAATCTATAGAGTATATAAACATATATGACACTTTTGATTATGCAAATGTGATAAGTCTAGGATTTCTGATAATGTAAATATGATTATTTCATTTGACAATGCAAGTAATCATTATTAGCAGTAGCCTAAATTACATGTTACTAAGCAACAAGTTGACTAGCAAAAATGTCCCTAATAGTAGACTAAGGCAAATGTGTTTTAACATATTGTAAATATTTATGATTACATTATGTAAGTCATACAGCTTAAATAACCATAAAAGCACAGACGTTATCAAGAATTTCACATAATGGGAGAGATATGGGCCATGGTGCAACAGATAAAAGGAGAAGAGAGAAAAGGAGTACCGCACCTGAGCAAGATGGAAACAAATAGTGACAAACAAATCATGTTCCTTTTGACAAATCTGTGTTCCTTTTAAAAAATATATATTTTGGATTCAAATCTGTGTTCCTTTTATAAAATATATATTTTAGATTCAAATCTGTGTTCCTTTTATAAAATATATATTTTGGATTCAAATCTGTGTTCCTTTTATAAAATATATATTTTGGATTCAAATCTGTGTTCCTTTTATAAAATATATATTTTGGATTCAAATCTGTGTTCCTTTTATAAAATATATATTTTGGATTCAAATCTGTGTTCCTTTTATAAAATATATATTTTGGATTCAAATCTGAGTTTGTGACCTATAGCTTGTAAGAGTGAACCTTCCATCAGACAATATCAGACCTGCAGACTGTAAACACATCAGCTCCTCTGCTCTCAGAGGTGACAGTATTGGGCTTGAGAGCAGCACACCTTTCTGAGCTAAACACAGTTGTGTTGCTCCTGGTGTCGATAAGAGTCAGGTCAGGGCGGTTCCATCACTAATAGTAACAAACATGAACCACAGGCAGCCTGGCTGGGCTCAGCACTCCTGACTGAGGTAAAAAAAAACTAAATGCAATGCAGTGACATTTTGAGGTGGTCTCTACCAAAACATCAATTCAATCATATCTGTTTAAAATTGCAGCTCCAAAGCTTAAAAAGGCTGGTTGTGTAGCTTATTTTTCAATTCAATTAAAGTCTGCATATCAGTAACATTCAATAATCAATGATTTAATTCACTCCTGCTCCACACAATCAATTTTGTGTCCTAAACAGATTTTTTCTTCTCTTTGCTGCCTCATAGACAGTTGGTGTTTGGAGCACATTTCTGATGCCACTGAGCCAGAGTAGAGTAAATTTATTTTGCTGTGCATAAAGATAAGTAGTCAACCGCGAAGCAAGTCACTGTTCTCTGGTCAGGAGTATTTTGTGTTCTACATGAGAGAAAGGCACCACACATTGTTTCTGTTAAGATACTGAATTAATATGGACTGAACGTGCACAAGAAAACACATTTTTCAAGTGATTTATTTGACAATCAGACAAAAACAAGTCATGCCGCGTTGAAAAGGTATAAATATTTTCAGTTAAAAGACATCTTTAAAATTAGCCTATTTGAGTATGCAATGTGTGCCAGTTTGTGCACATGAACTGTAGTAGAAACGCACCCATAATGACACATTGAAATTCACAGTGTATTTTTCACAGTGTAATTCACAGTCTGTTTAAGATTGAAGGTGTTTTTCACTAGGGACAACAATATGGTAGTGTTTGCACAGGCAGCCCATTACATTTATTGACTAATTCATATTTCGAAGTCAACTATTTTGCCAATAGGATTCCCACACTAATTTCCTATCAAGACATTGAGGCTTGCAATTACTTTCCCCTTTACTCCAGCTGCTGCCTTTAAATACGATTGAGTTCAATAATCTCCAACTAGCCTGCCTTGCCTTTGATTTTGTCATCTTTCTAAACACGTTCATTTCCCGACTATGTATGCCATTTTCGGGTTAGGACAATTCTCGCTCTTTTGCTCAGAAAAAAAAAACAGCTTGATTCAGGCCCATACCTTTCAAAACACATGCACTGTAACAAAGAATCTGTGAAAAACAGTAAAAAGTACTGGTAATTTGCTCCCAGTATTTTTTCTGTTATTTTACAGACATTTCCTTCAAGACAATAACAGAAAATACTTTGTGGACACCCCTTACGAAACACAAATATATTACAATATATTGAAAAACATTATGTGATATATTAGGCAATATATTCCCATATATGGTATTCAATATTTATATTTTCCAATATATTGCAATATGTGCATAGACCCTATATGTATACATATTGATAAATATATGTTATGTGGTGCGTAGAATAGGAGACAGGAGCAGGTTGAAGTTCACGGAAGGGTTTTACTTGTAGAATCCGAGCACGGGGTCCAAACAGAAACAGGCAAAATAATTCTCAGCAGAGCCGGCACAATCTATGTATACTGTAGAACTAAAGAAACCACAGAAAGAAAGGTGATCTAAGCAATTTCTAGCATGGCATGGTTGATGGTGCCAGACGGGCCGATCTGAGAATTTCACAATCTGCTCAGTTACTGGGATTTTCACGCACAACCATTTCTAGGGTTTACAAAGAATGGTGTGAAAAGGGAAAACCATCCAGTATGCGGCAGTCCTGTGGGCGAAAATGCCTTGTTGATGCTAGAGGTCAGAGGAGAATGGGGCGACTGCTTCAAGCTGATAGAAGGGCAACTTTGACTGATATAACCACTCATTACAACCGAGGTATGCAGCAAAGCATTTGTGAAGCCACAACACGCACAACCTTGAGGCGGATGGGCTACAACAGCAGAAGACCCCACCGGATACCACTCATCTCCACTACAAATAGGAACAAGAGGCTACAATTTGCAAGAGCACACCAAAATTGGACAGTTGAAGACTGGAAAGATTTTGCCTGGTCTGATGAGTCTCCATTTCTGTTGAGACATTCAGAATTTGGCGTAAACAGAATAAGAACATGGATCCATAATGCCTTGTTACCACTGTGCAGGCTGGTGGTGGTGGTGTAATGGTTTGGGGGATGTTTTCTTGGCACATTTTAGGCCCCTTAGTGCCAATTGGGCATCGTTTAAATGCCACGGCCTACCTGAGCATTGTTTCTGACCATGTCCATCCCTTTATGGCCACCATGTACCCATCCTCTGACGGCTACTTCCAGCAGGATAATGCACCATGTCACAAAGCTCTAATTATTTCAAATTGGTTTCTCGAACATGACAATGAGTTCACTGTACTAAAATGGCCCACACAGACACCAGATCTCAACCCAATAGAGCATCTTTGGGATGTGGTGGAACGGGAGCTTCGTGCCCTGGATGTGCATCCCACAAATCTCCATCAACTGCAAGATGCTATCCTATTAATATGGGCCAACATTTCTAAAGAATGCTTTCAGCACCTTGTTGAATCAATGCCACGTAGAATTAAGGCAGTTCTGAAGGCGAAAGGGGGTCAAACACAGTATTAGTATGGTGTTGCTAATAATCCTTTAGGTGAGTGTATGTATCATCAATATATTATTCCATGTATTTCCAATATATAATATATTGGAAAATGTAATGGAAAAATAATATATTACAATATGTTACAATATATATTTCAATTAATATATTGGTACGTATATTATCCTTTCAAAAGGGACAGTAAATGTCAGTTAACACCCAGACCTGATATTACTTTCAACGGACATCTACTGTGGTTATAAAGTATTTTCTGTTATTGTCTTGAAGGAAATGTTTGTAGAATAATAGAAAAATACTGGCAGCAAAATACCAGTAATTTTTAGTGTTTTTTCACAGATTTATTTCACAGATTTTTTACAATGGGGTCCCTATCTTGCACCTGCCGCAATGAAGCGCAAAGCCGACACAAGTGTTTTTGCAAGTTTAATCGCCGTATGGCACCGTCAAGCAGACACACTTGTACACCGCAATCAACATCATAATCAATCTTCTGCATCTTCAAGATGGAGGACAATGTTGCATTCCACTGTCCTCCTCCAGCAACGTAACTGGCAGGAGCTTTTTCAGTTTAGTATTGTTTGACAATACAAAAACTATCTATTGAGCTGTCAAAGCTTTTTTTGGAATCCCATAAACCCATAGGTGAAAGCGACATATTGGCTCTTCCTTGGTGGTACCTCAACTTCGGGTTATGGTGCCGTACGGCAAACCACCGCACAAGTTGGATTATTTCAACCCTTGCGACAGACCTGCTGCACCGCATCCACATTTTGCCGGATCCAGTAGATTTGCCGCAGTGGTGTGCATTGCTTCCTGTTGAAATGAATGGACTTCCACCGCAACGCAACCAGTTTGCTGTGTCTGGTGTGAATCCAGCAGAAGACCAACTTAGTTCTCAATTTCCCATCCAGCGCCTGTGTCATGTGTTCAGAATAATTCTGGGTTTATTGCTATCTTGAGGCAGCGAGAAGTGATCAAAAAAACCTGGTCTAAAGTCAGTAGCGCAGCATTTCAGATGCATAAAAGCAATCCGCGAAAGGTACAAATGCGCCTGGCTCTTAAAGGGAATAGGAGATGAATCTCTGATTGGTTTATTGCATGTTATGCCCAAACCACACCCATGAATTTATGAAGACACTTAGTACAACCCTTTTAGACCATGCGTCTGGCGCATGGACCCTTTTATCTGCTGTCAAACTAGCAAAAGTGGATTTGGACATGCCCATAGCGCACTATTTGGACATGCCCTTCACGCCATGCACTTAGATCTTTAAAATAGGGTCCATGATATGTAACCATTTGTTTCGGTTGCCATTTCCATTCAAAAAGCTGGTGTATTTAGTCCACCAAACAAAGTTCCTCTTGCCATTAGAATGAATACATTTCTCTATGAAAAACCTATAACTGATTTGCTGTGGACCAATCTTGTCTGGAAACCTTGGAGATCTGGATACTATTATTCTTTATAAAAGTGGAAATTGAGTGTTATTGTATGTTATTGAACTGGATTGCCACAATAGGCAGAGAGGCAACATGCTCATGCGACAGAGATGCTGCTACGGGAAGAGCAAGAGGAGACACGCAGCAAGTGGGCCATTGTGCACGCTAAGAATGACTACATCCATACATGTTCTTCCTTCACTATTCCTGGCATATCAACGATCACTGGATAATAAAATGGACTACATCAAGCTTCATTTAAGAGCACATCACAAACCAAGGAAATGCCACAGTATTGAACTCGTTAGCCTACAGTATCGTAACAAACAACTGTCTGTTGGGATTCACCATATTTTTGCCATGAACATATGCATGGGCAAATTTTGGAGCTCCGCCCAAGCCGCAGATTTGATTGGGTTGCCATGGTTTGAGGCATTACTCATATAAACTGGGTTTACATCAGAATAGAAATACAAGATAACTTTCCAAGGATGTGTAGCATAGCATTGCCTGGTAACAGGCTGCTGTGGACCCAGAGTCTTGAACACCTGGACCTGGACTCAAGCAGCGCAACTCACACTACCGTCATAGAGACCTGTGACTCGACTTGGACTTAAGTCTCATTTATATGACACATAAAACATGAAACCTAACATTGAAGTTCAGTGGTGTATTAGAGTCTGATGGATTGTACAGCTTGCATTTCAAACAGAAGGATAGTGTCTCTCCAGGGATGTGGTTGTTTATGTTCAGTGATCACCAAGCGTTCCCCCCAGTGAAATACTCACATATTGCAGCAGTGGCTTTCCAAGATAGCTCTAATTGACAGAAATTCTACAAGTCTGGCTAACAACACATCTGAAATAGCATACCTAATATTGTACTTAAATGTAAAGGGAAATGTACTTTAATCTTAGGTCATCCTGTCATTCTCCTTGTGATTGTATTAGAATCAGGGATGCTGACGGGGGAAACAACTGGGATTCTTGTAGCAGTGCACTTAAATTTAGAGTAGTGTCCCGGGACCGAGGATTCATGTTGGCATCCCTGATTAGAATTATTTCATACACTTCTGTCCATACTTTGAAATATACTCGACAAGCTCCTAATAAACACTTAGAGATGGGAGCTCCTTTTCTAAAGAAATATTTTGACAGCTGTAATAGTAGGCAACAGGTCTGTAGGGGGTAGTTATATATCTGTCTTCCATTTTGCCTTTCATCTCTCAAGGGATCAGCAAATTGGACTGGCCAGTGAGAAACGATCAGATGTTTGGCTCCAAAGTGGCATTTGATTTACGCATAGAGATGTTATTTATTATAATGTACCATGCTATCTTATGAGCTAAATTCTTCCTCTAAACAACTCTCTCTCTCGGTCCAGTCCACAACAGTCCCTACCTGAACACTTTCCAATAATCCTACCCGTCCAGCCAAGGTCGGCTGAAGTGACTGGTTCATTATGTGGAGAGTCTCACCGAAGGGAGTGGTCGCTAAGCTGTCTTATTGTTGTGCTGCTACATCAGCAAGTTGATTAGACTCTCTGGGAGGGCAAGGCCTTTAACTGACACCTGCCCTCATCAGCTCAGGGTGGTTCAGAGTGTATTATCACACATCCACACACACAAGCGATAGAGTGTCAGGCTAGAGCAGTACATCTCCAGGATGGTGACCCCCGTGATTGGACTTTAAGGCGGCTAAATTGAGTTGCTGAAGGGGAATGTTTTTAGTGATTTAATGCATAATGGTCTTATTCAGCCAGTTGCATTGCTTTTCTCCGCACCCTATTCAGAGTCCAGAGTGAAGACAGGAAATCCTCTCTAATACCCAGAGTGCATTGTTGCCAGCCAGTTGTCAGTCAGTGGCATTGACAGGGCTGCAGTGTGGGAGGGCTAGAATGGCTCAGTCCTCGTTCTGTCTCCTGTTGTTTCATTATCTGTTCCTCCTTACACAGGTCTGCTTCCGGCTGTCAGGAATACCAATAGCTCACATCTGTCAACCATGGCTCTCGCTTGATGGATGGTAATAGGCTTGTCAATTATCCACCACACAGGCTTATTTGAGGAAATACTGAACATTGAGAAATAAGCTCTGGAAAATTTTATTTCACAAAAGAAAGATGATTCACAGTTTTTGATTTTGTGCTTGCAATTGTTTTTTTTACAATATTAATAATTAAATGTGAAGTTGATATCTTCCTACCAATACATTCACACAGAATCAACCCTAGTTTAGATGAAAATCACAACACAGGTGCAGAGAATATGTATAAATTTGTTTTTGGTTCCTCAGCAAGTAATTAATATTTGCCCACACCTAGTTTAAAGTCAAGAAATGCTTCCCCAAAGACCACCGGTTAGCTGATGCCTTTAGTACCACGTATGCTTTAACATCAACACTGTTAACATTATCTAAGTCTGCGTCTTAATGGTACTGCAGGAAAAATTAAGTTACATTACTTCCTCTGTCATAATTTGCGTCATTATATTCCAAACTTGTCGTTCACTGTTTTCATAAGTGACAGTAATTCACTGTGATCCGACCAAACGTGAAGTTCCCATTCCGGTCTGAATGTTGAGCAGCATGAGACCAGGCGGTGCCATGGACTGGCTCTTCTCACTACTAGTAAAATCCATGGAAAGACCAGCTCTCATATTCGTCACTGTTCTTATCTGTGAGATTCAGCCCATTCGTAAGGTACAGCACAGTGGGACATGATTAAAGACAAGGTGGGACTCTGCATGTCCTCTGTCACATTGAAATGAGAACCAGCTGGTTGACAGGACACCTAGCCGTTTACTATGCTTCTGCCGCTCATCTTTTGAACACAACAATTAATTCCTCCAGTGCAGGGATGCCACCATAGAACACCACAGTACATTCCCATGACCATGTCTACATTGCACTAATGTTTTGGCGTTGATGTATTCCTCAGAAGTCAACTGTTAGGATGAATGGGGGTAGATGAACATGGAGCGGTGTACCTTACTTCATTTCAAACCCTATAAGCCACATTAAGGAAGGAGAGGTTAGGAACACTTTATAGTTTGCGGTGTATTGCCCTAAAATGGGTTTAGTTGTTTATCCCTCTGGAATATCTCGTGTTAATATGAAATTAGAACTGGTAACTACATTATTTATGTTGATTATTTGTCAATAATATACACTTTACATGCAGCTAGAACTACAATGAGGAGCATACTATTGTAATTCTTACAGAAAAGCATGTTAAGCATTCTCAACAGACCAGACTGAGGTTTGGGGTTTCGCATGTCAACGGGAGAAAATATGTAATTAGTTGTTGCTTCTCACAAAATCTAATGGCAACATTACATTTAAATCAGTTTTTCAGTATCTGATGTTCATGAAGTGCTAAGTAACAGTCAGATAATATTGATAAATGTTGATTGGAGATTTCTTTTGGACAAGCACTTCCTTTCAATTTTTTTTTCTCTACATTATTTTGCCCACAAGCATCTTATCATTTCTGTAAGGTTAGCTAAGGGGTACAGAATAAGCAATGTAAGCAGGCAATAATACACTTACATACTGTATCTATATGAGCACCTATTGAGGCTAGAAATATGTAAAGAAATTCAAAAGAATCGCAATAGAAATATTTGTTCAAATAATGGCTAAAGGAATGAACGGTAGGCACCACAATCAAGTTCCAGTTTAAGTAGAAAAGTAATTGTATTTCATTAACATGATGTTTACATACTTTCCTGTATGTTTACCTGAGAATGCAGATGGTAGAACTTGTGTTTAACATGTGTTTATTGTTTTTATATCCCACCTGCGAGGGTGAGTGACCTTCATTCGTTATAGTAAAACACTCCATGATTCCCTTCTATTGAAACATGGGTTTGACATCTGGGAGGGAAGTAACCTAATGCATTTAGATGTGAAGGTTGGTTCCATGCAAACTAGGATTGTACTGAAAATAACATTTATTCTCATTCTGTGTCTTTCCACAAGACTTCCATGCATGTAAAACAAAAGGTATGAAAGGCAGTGGAATTAAATAATATATTCATGTGGTGTGTGAAGAATCGAATGCCTACACTTTGTTGTGTATGATTGTGTTTTGGCAGCACCTTTTAAGAGAATGAATTACTGTAGGCTGTTTGAGAATGTTTGAACCCTAAGTAACCTGAATGTGTTGTTTGAAATACGATAAGGCAACATATCTACTGTAGTATGTTGGAAATGTGTGCTGCAACACCTTGTATGAGCATGATTAGGTTTGTTATTTGGTATTCATGAAAATGTAATTCTTTTTGTCTTCAGTTGAATCCATATTTCCTATACATTAAATAACATTTTCAGCCTAGATCAGGATGTTCAGTTAAAAGGAGTTAGGTGTCCTATTGTGCACTGACATTAACATTAGGGTGTGATTTAATAAGTGTAACTTTTCACCTGGCCTAAAAGGAACTGAGGTTTCTAGTAAATTCTGGTTCACTAAATTGAAGGACACAATCAAAAAAAGCACCCAATCTAAATGAATATTACAATCTCAGGGAAATTACTGGGGAAAGAAAATGGGGAAAGAAAACAGCACTTCTGCCTCTCTCTTAGCTCGTTGATTGGCAGTGTTAAAAAGACAACTGGAAGAGGATGAACAGACAGACAGTTGGAAGAGGATGAACAGACAGACAG
>JACXGM010039076.1:0-10669 GCA_016801145.1 Umbra pygmaea
CTCTCTTCACAGAGAAACAGCTGATTAACGATCTACATACTAGGATAAGTGTAAATGAGCTGTGTGAGATTGTAATCAAATGTATACATTAAAATAGTTTGAGTATAACTAATATATACATAGCCTATAGGCCTATATACAGATCAGTCTCAGGTTGAAACTTGTAATTCTGGGAGTTAAGTTGCACAACTTAATGTATACCTTGAGGTTGTTATTGCATTTTAGAATATGTTTTCTTTAAAAACCAATGTAAGATGCCACTTAGTTACACTTAATATTTAGTTTTTTTTGAGAGATGATATTGTAAGCAATTTAGGCAATAAAAATGTTGTTTTTTTCAGAAAATTAAACCAAAGTATTGTACATTATTGCCCTTCAATAAAACTAAGTATTTCTTAGCCGATTACTCGATTAATCGATGGAATGATCGATAGAATACTCGAATACTAAAATAATCGATAGCTGCAGCCCTAGATTATTTTATTAGTAATCCCATAAAACGAATTTACAAATGGAGAGTGAAATGCTGATTAAACAAATATTGTGGAATAGGTTACAACAGTAAAGTTTTACACCTCTCAAGTGTGAAACTACCTACTGATGGACGTTTATATGTAGCCAACTAAAAGGAGTAGTTAGACATCCAATACAGTGATTTGCTCAATTTGTCAATCATGTGAAAATCATTAATCTCACAGACTTGTCTTCACAACATGTCCCTATTGTAATTTGCCTATATTAAGACAAATTAATAACGACTTTGATGTATTGAAGCAATATAAAAAATGCTATTGAATTTTATTTTATATTTGAGTTGGGAAGATTGGCTGGTAAAATTAGGGCACCAACCAGCCCAGAGGCGTCATGCCCATTGAAAATGAGGGCACGTGCCCCCTCAGATTTTTTAGCCAAGTGGATTTTCCTTTTAATATCAGTATTTGTGTGCACCTGTTTCCGTGTGTTGTGCACACTGTGCCCCCTTAAAAAAAATAGGTGCATGACGCTTCTGCACCAGCCACAGTGGCTTAATTTCCCAGTTTGGTTACGAGTTTGAACTGCAACTGCTTGTAGAAAAATAAATTGGATTGAAGATAGCAAGTGACAGATATTCTCCGAACTCTGTTACCATGGTAATCTTATGTCTCAGTCATAGAAGTAAAAAAAATGCAGCAGTATATCGTGTTATGTCTAACTTCACATTGAATTTAATTGCTGATTTTAAGAGCAATTGAGTTGGCTATTTTTTCTAGATAACCTTGGTTCCATTGCAAAAAACCCTCCCTGAATACAAGGGAAAAATTAAAATGTACTTTTTTTACCTTACATTCCCTGGTTTCAACATGACACAGGAGAAATTTAGGCCTATTTCTTGTTTCCCAGAAATACAGACATGCATATTAATAAAAAAATAATGTCTGCTTCGGACAAGTAGTTTTTGCTATCGGACAAGTAAAAAATGTACTTACTTGTCCGACGGACAAGTGGCCAATAAAGTTAATGTCAAGCCCTGATCCATCCTAGTGCTGGGCGGCATACCGGTTCACACCGAATACCGGTGTTTATTTTTGTTATGATATTAATTTTTTATATACCGCGATACTCGTGTATTTGAATACATAACGTCCGGAATGCTACGCTGCACAACACTGTTTCAGTTCAGACCCTATTCAATGTTGCACTTCTAAACACGCATGGTGCGACTGCGAGGCGTGGGGAGGGTAAACAGTAGTGCCCAGGGGCCGGTTGCACCAGCTGGATATATAGGTCCTAACTGTACCTCCAACCTAAAATGCCCTTTACGTCTGACAAATATGTATACCTGTTGCACCAGCCGGGCGTAAGCTCTCAATGAGCTACGCCTAGTAGCCAGCAGGCACAGCCAGGGCGCAAGATGCTGATTTATATAAATTATTTAAAATGTATTGTTTTTCTGACTCTCTAATGGCATGAAGATTTAGCTGTAATTTCTTTGGAGAAAGACCATTTGGTTCAATCGAAGATACAGGGCACATTATTTACGTTAGCAGAGAACTACATGGATTATCAATAAAATGCCTGGAAATAGCCAACGTGTTGTTTGTTAAAACGGTACTAACTACGTTACAAACAAATCTTAATCAGTCACTTTCAGCTGTGCGATCCATCCCAAAACATTGTTTTCCATCACTACAGTATTGAACATTAATGCTTGTAAAGACTGTCGCTTTACTGCCCTTCCTCATGCTAAATTGTGAATATATTTTCTGTTATCTTTCTCAAGTTAGGACAATGTTAGTTGTTTTGTCTAAATAAGGTTGGTTAAAGCAGCTAATTACAAGTATTTTTCGTACCGTAGTGCACCACAGCAAACGCACACATTATTTGGCTTTGTAACTCAGAACAATTAGTAAAGGGGATTAGCTATATACAATTCTCTTGCAGGCACATCGAATTTAGGGATCTATTTATTATTAGTGGAATTTTTTTTCCACTAATTTATAATTACATGAAAATAATATATTTTTAAGCCAATGTAATGCAAGTATTTTAATGGTAGCTTCTCTTTTCTTTTACACTTTACGGCTTATGGAACGAAACGGTTGCCAGGGGGCGACGTTGTAATGTTTAAAATAGAGCCATATAATAGAGAGAGAATGTCCAACTAGGGAATCGAGTGTTCTGAGCTATCCCGTTACGTGATTGGTTTCCAGGTGGTCACGTATTTTGTGGACTCCATGTTGGAGCCCAACATTCAGCTGATTCCCATTGACATAGTGCAGCGAATAGTGGAAAAAATGTAATACATTATTTTAAAAATTACAGAAATCACTGAAAAAAAATGCACAACTGTGGTGCGTTTAGCTGCAATGAAAGACCGGGAAGCGGGGAAGAAAATTACAAGTTTCCCCGTGAACCAGAAAAGTGAGGGAGCTGTATGTGAAATTAATGTGTTTTTTTAGGCTACAACATGGGAAGGGTTTATCGATGTCTGGTGTTAATAATAATAAAAATAGCCTAACAATTCAGTACATTACATTGTAGCACTAAAAATTTTGTGCAACATTTTTGCCATCGAGTAAGTTTAACCTGTCATCGGCGATGGATGAACTACGAAAGGTTAGCTATGTCAGGACTCGGGAGACTGAAGAGAAAAGGTAAACACTACTCAGAGACTTATGAGGCAGCATGTTCACTCCCTACAATGAGCAATTTTAGAGGCCCATTTACGATATAGAAGGCAAATATGCACTGGAATATTTCCGTAAGGGCCTTTTATATATTGACAAACGTTGATAATAACATGTATGTGCCGGTAATAGTGAAAATAAGTGATTTATTTCAAGATAGCATATTCGCCCCATAGGGTTACACTGTAGAGTCATCTGACGTAGCAACTATCACTAGTAATATTCTGATTTCACGGACGCGCGTTGCTTACAGTGGACTTAAGTACGACTAGTCTTATTTTTAATTGGTGCAACAGCTGTAAATTCTACTCACAACATCGGATACAAGCAATTTGCTCCACCACTTTAGCCGCAAGCACGTCTTGGAATACCAAAAAATGTATGAATCTACTGCAATAATTCCTATCTCAGCCAGTAGAAAATACTGGGAACCCCTGATTATGCATGGAAATAAATTAAATAACGTCATATACCGTGAAACCGGTAGAATTTTGAAAATATATATTTTTGGTCATACCGCCCAGCACTTACCCTGGAAATCCAGAGTTCTTGCGAGAGCACAATTTGAATTTGCTCAGCAAGTTACTCTGGCACCGAGTAATTCTGCTCATTAACTATGCCCTTGTATCCGAGCTGCACCAATCACATCGGTGTATCTGATATAGGCGTGCCAGAGGTGTGTTAAACAGATGACGACACGACAGCACTGCGACCTCGAAGTCATTAGTAAACATTGTAAGAGTGCTATGGATTAACACCAGTTGTTTAAAACGACTTTGGCCACTACAATGAACGAGTTACACTTGGCTTTTTACTAAAAGAGGAACAGAGGACGGCGCTCGAATCGTTCCTTTTTTTATAAAATGACGTTTTTTCTGTTTTGCGACCTGATACGGCAAGAGTTTTATCTACCAGTTAGCTCCGCCATAGGGGCTTAGCGAAAAACCACTGGTGATTGGTCGTAGTGTTTTCCAATTGCGTACCTTAAGATTTTCAAATGCATGCTTGGTGCCGCCTCTCGATTTGGGTCATTTTCATTACTCGATGCCAGACCCATTTCTCCTCCGGATTTGGGTCTGGATTTTTCCAGGCTACCCAGCACTAATCCATCCATGCAATATCCATCAACACAAACAAAGAAAAAATCTGCCAACTATGAACTAGCCTAAAGTAAACAGCAAACCTCACAACACGAATCTTCCGTGCAGGTATCTTAACAAGCGACCGCATTGGATGAATTCGTCCAATCACATTTTTCATTCATCTGCTTTGATTTTCTAAAACGCACAGGACCTCAGTCATATTTTTCCATTTTCTCTAAATGCACACTATTTATAAGCAGTGTCTATTTCCTAAAATGCATAATGTGCTTGAATACAATGAGAGTGCATGACAATAGGCTACATTTCCCTCTTATACACCATGATCCACTATTGGTCCATTAATAATTTACTGTGTAATAATTACAATGCACATCATGAAATCTCATGCATATTTTAGACAACTTTGTATTATATACAATATCTTGAAACAAAATTAATACATAATGCCTTTAAACTGACTCATTCTTGTGTATAATAGTATAGTATAATAAAACTGTAGCTGTTGCCTATACTGTAAACCTTCTCAGGTCCTACCATACCAGTGACATCATCGAAATTGGCGGTGTTCTATACTAACAAACGCAGTTTTGGGTGTTGCCTAAAAAGCAATTTATTGTTTTTTTATTAATTTTTTTGTGTACTTGTTTTAATTGTCATAAATAACACATTATCAATGTTGATTCTTTCAGTTCAGTTCATCTTTAATAGGAAAGGTTACAAGAAATACAAATCTTATTATGCCCATCATAATCAGTTGACCTCTACACTCTCCTGTGAATAACTGCCCATCTGGCAGGCAATTAACTGGTTTCATTTCCCAGCTGCCTTTGCCTGTATTGTGCTAATATTGATGACAAATTGCTTTCTGACATTAATACTCATCTTCCTTGATCCGGGGAAGAGCAGACAACAGTTTAGTGTTGTAGAAAATTTGATAATTGAAAAGTTTGTCATTTGTGACATTTCTGGAGGCAGGAAGACGTTTGCCTCATATGTTTGCGAAATGTAAAAAAAGTTTACCTTAACCGTAACCTAACCTTAACCTCACCAACCTAGCATATTATCCATAAACTATACATTCCCCAAGTACTTTAAATTGTAACCAATTGGTCTATTCTTGGAAGTGTTCCAGTAGAATATAACACTATACCATATAGTAAGTCGGCGTACGTAATGCGGTGAAATTTCCACTACATATGGATACCCACGACTTGCCATGAGAATGAGTTTATTTCAGACTAGGTTGATATAACCAGCTAGAGGTTCATAACTGTATTTTGAATGGTTTATTGCTAGTGGTCACACATTGTGACTGAGGGCTAATGGCTTTATCTACTCATCTTTAGTACTCTAATAGCTTCCAGTCCTGCTGCATAAACCTAGCCTGGTCTTACATAATCTGTTACTATAAATGGATACCAGTCATGTGATGGCATTAGAAAGTAACGGAAACAAATCAAGTAAACACAAACAACACATATGCATGTACCACTCCTCAAGTGAGCTCTAGGCTAGTGGTCCAATGACTAAACACAATCCAATGAGTCTGCTGCTGGGAAACAAACAGGAGTGGGGGGGGGAGCAATTGAGGGGAAATAAATGACAGAGAAACACTGAGGGAGCCTTAAAATCTCAGTCTAGCCTTCAACACTCCCTGCCTCTCACACAATAATGAGCAGTGTATGTGGGTTGTTTTGAAGGCCCACTGCCACAGCCCTACACACTCCCTTCATTAGGCAAAAGGGCAGCAGTCAACTCCTCCCTCCAGCTAAACTAGAGCTTCATGGGAGAACCAATACGGCGCTAATATAATCGACTCAAGGCACTACGTGGAGTTCATCCAAGCCATTTACAACAGAGCACTTTTAGGAACACAGGTGGAATGCTGTTGGCACGTTGAACGTTGCTTGTGAAGAGGATGACAATACTTTATACAACAGCCTGGAGAATCTCATTAAGCTTTACTCCAACATATTAGGGGAGGCTGTCTTTAGTAGTGAAACATGGAGGTTTGTTGACTTAAAAAAAACTTGGAATTGCTCCACCAAGCTTCATATAATAATTAATGAGCCCCAGGGATGTTATTAAGTAAGTTAAACTGTACTACCGGTAATAGTTTTTTGCACAAGTGTGTTTAGTGCATAGGTCAAAGTCTACCACAGACATTAATATGACAACAGAGTACTGAAAATTGGCTTCAAATGTCTATTTAAACATAAGTTTACATACTGTAGTGTCTCATTATGTCATTCAGTTCCAAGGCTCTTATCCTATCAGAGTAAACACTTAGCCATGCTGATAAGGAGAAATCACTGAGCTCTCTCGGCTGCCACAAACACTACTAGGAAAACAATGGAACTGTGTGTCTACCCATTTGAAATTACTATTAAGCTAATAGAGGAATGATACCATTAGATAAGCAATGAACATTTTAGCTTACCAACCAGTTGAGCCAAATGGCAACAGGTCTATATAGGGTAGCCGGTTCTGCTTCTGCAAAACTGAATGGTAGCCTACATTCTGTTGGTACGTTGTGTGTGGCATGTACAAGACGGGTAAACCTTTGATAGTTCTGGCCTCACGGTCTCAGAGTTGAATTCCGAAAATAGGGCTTCCCCGGCTCCTGCTTCCAGCCAAACAACCCATCCATCTGCAACCTGAACCACACACAACCTGTTTCCTATTATCTCATCTGTGCCTTCTCAAGTTGTTTACAATCAATATACAACTGAGTATCGTGAGTTTGGAGATTTGTATCTATATGCTTTGCTTGTGAGATAGAGATTTTCTTTAAATTCAGTCGTGGGTAAAACTTTGACATTGAGGCCTGCAAGTTTCTACCTGTAAGCCATGTGTGATGCAGATGTTAGGCTAATGAGAGGGACATCTGTGTGACTAGCAAGCATCCTTGATTCACTGCGCTCCGATTCGCTCTGTCAACAGAGTAGGAATCAACAGAGAAAGACCTTTGAGTGTATGCCATGCAAACTAGCTCCTCAACCCAAACAGCAGTGCTCAGATTACACAGTGGCCTGAGATCTGAACTGACGTTATATTTGTAACTGCTACAGCATTTTATGGTCCTAGTTCTGGGAATGCACTCTGGGGATCCAACAAGTACAATTATGTTCAACCCCAGGGTGCAGACTTGCCAACCAGGTTTGAATAAAGAGTTATATTTGAGTAAATGCATGTTAACAGAATAGCGAATATGAATAATGCCAGCCAGTTACATTGGACACACAGGCTGATGAATCCAAGCATTGTAACATGGTACTTGACTGTGTGACTTACTATCATTATAGCAACATTTCAGTAACATTCTTGTCTCATGAGGAAATGACAGCGCGATCCAACAGAACACAAGTGATCGTTGGGGGGGTGCGTGTACACATTTTTTCAACTACCAAACCTAACAAAAAGTGCAATGTTTCCCCCTTCAACACACCTCCATTAGCGTATGATATTATACGACTCACACTGGCCCACAGCACATTCTTAAAACTGGAATCCTGAACGTTGCAATGAAAATGCACAAACAAATGCCACAAACAAACACTGTCTTTTGCTCTCTGACTACATATGTACTGCATATCCTGCACTCTGTATTTGTACTGTGTGTTATTTTTTTGCACCTTGCCTTGGCCAGGTCGCCATTGCAAATTAGAAGTTGTTCTCGATGTGCATACCTGTTGTGCATAAAGGTAAAAAACAAAATAAAAAATATACTTTTGTTCATTGTGTCTGCCTCTCCTAAGATGATGCTCATCACCTCCACTCCAGAAAAAAATTATGACAAAAACAAGATTCCTCTACTTGCCGATTTCCATCGTTAACATTAGGCATTAACTTATGTATAACAGCTACAGTATACATAATCAGTCAAGAACATCTTCTGCAAATGTCACCTATGCATAATCAAAACGTCCAAACAAGCTCCTCATTTGAGATAAGAAATAATAGTTTCACAAGTTGTTGACAATTAGTTTACTAATTAGCATTTGGAGAAAGTGTCATGGAGATTTCACCAAAGAATCTAGCACAGCAGATGTAGTGCAAAAATGCAGTAGCCGCCTACACTACCTTATTATTGAGTCATGTTGGGGAAGCCGTATAGGATGACACAGTGAGCAAGACATCTTCTAAAGAAAAGTTAAATATGTTAGCTACAATAACTGCCTAGACCTGAGCCAAAAGCTGTGCAGAAGAAAAAAAAAGATATTCACAAACCTGTAATGTATTGACAACTGTTTTGGATTCACATTTGGGAAATTCTGCATGGTAAAAGAATGGGTATCTCAAAACCACATTTTGGCACTTCGAGGTCCCCGAAGAGAGGTTTGAGAACCAATGGTCTAGAGACATATTTTTACATTCTAATTATTATTTTTTTAATAATGGCAATACAGCTAGTTCGACATGACTCTTAATGAAAGACAACGCCAACAGTTTCAGGGGCACGTCACCCGACATAAGTCTTCGACTTTAACTTGTTTGGATAACAACTTGAATGTGCACTTACATCCGCTTATTTTAGAGCCATGTGAATGAAAATTGTACGTTACGGCTTCCCAACATTTTCAGTTGTTTATGAATGCAGTATGAAGAAGAGGAAACAGTGCGCGCCCTTGGGCTAGTCTGATAAGGCAAGCACGTGCTTCAAAGACTACACATGGACTACTTTATTAGAACGTTCCAGAATGTTTGGTATTGACCAATTAATGACCGGATAAGGTTAGCTAGACAAATTTATAACAGCAACGTTTATTACACGTTTATAAGTCGTAAATGTATATGGTAATGTGATTTGCTTAGCACAATTTCTTTACACGATAAAGGATAATTAGCATACAAGTTTGTAAACAGAAAACAGATAACGACACATGCTGATATGACAACTAAAGATCTATCCGCGCATTGTTACATGTTACGTATTTTTATGTTAATTTAGACTATTATGCATATGTTTCTAACATGGAATTGTTGTCCACTCTTAATGTGTTTAACCTACTTTTCAATTGCTGCTTCTTTAGGCTCATCTTTCGTCACCTGGTCGGTTACAGCGGTCAACGGGACTGCATTTTCGTTCACAGGTATCGCTGCACCTTCAGCCTTCGTACAGTAGGTTCGGGTCCCAGTTGTATAGAGCAAGCGGCGGTGGAGAACCTTAAATTTAGAGCTGACTTTGACATCAACGGATGCGGAGCTGAAGGAGTAGTGGATTGGTAAAGACGATTTATTTACTGAAATACCTGTCAAGGAGCGCTTTAAGTTGGATTGAAAGAACTCCTTCAGCAGTGTCGAAAACCGAAACTGTAACATTTCAATCCTTTCGAGAAAATATAGTTTCTATAATTTATTTCTAACCAAAAAATATTAAACACGAAAGATAGCTACTACCACGTTACTATTCAGAGGGCAATGACTCACAACGTAATGCAATGCGCCGGTATTATTGCCTACACTAGTATTCTGCTAGCAACACTTCAGATGACGTCATAGATTCGGAATAATGAGAAAACCTTCAAAATAAAAGCCCGAAGGTCAATGCATATCAAAGTGTATAATGACTTAATTAGGATAGTAAACTCTACACAAAGGCATATTTTATTATGTTTTAAGCATTTACAAAAAGTCAGTTATAGGTAAAAATAAAATGTATTTGAAAAAAAATGTTTTAAGAACATTGTTTATATGAACAATATACACTCACCTAAAGGATTATTAGGAACACTATACTAATACTGTGTTTGACCCCCTTTCGCCTTCAGAACTGCCTTAATTCTACATGGCATTGATTCAACAAGGTGCTGAAAGCATTCTTTAGAAATGTTGGCCCATAATGATAGGATAGTATCTTGCAGTTGATAAAGATTTGTGGGATGCATATCCAGGGAACAACGGCACGAAGCTCTCGTTCCACCTCATCCCAAAGATGCTCTATTGGGTTGAGATCTGCTGACTGTGGGGGCCATTTTAGTACAGTGAACCCATTGACATGTTCAAGAAACCAATTTGAAATAATTCAAGCTTTGTGACATTGTGCATTATCCTGCTGGAAGTAGTCGTCAGAGGATGGGTACATGGTGGCCATAAAGGGATGGACATGGTCAGAAACAATGCTAAGGTAGGCCGTGGCATTTAAACAATGCCCAATTGGCACTAAGGGGCCTAAAGTGTGCCAAGAAAACATCCCCCACACCATTACACCACCACCACCAGCCTGCACAGTGGTAACAAGGCATGATGGATCCATGTTCTCATTCTGTTTACACCAAATTCTGACTCTACCATCTGAATGTCTCAACAGAAATCGAGACTCATCAGACCAGGCAACATTTTTCCAGTCTTCAACTGTCCAATTTTGGTGTGCTCTTGCAAATTGTAGCCTCTTTTTCC
>JACXGM010039077.1:0-10695 GCA_016801145.1 Umbra pygmaea
AACAAAATAGAGTACAAATTTAGCCTTATAGCAAAATGTGCAGCTAAAACGTAAAAACACCCTAATTGTGTTGGCATGTAACGTAATTCATGTTTTCAAAATAGTTTCCTAAGAACGTAATTTGGGTAACCTTCTGAGATGTATCTATTCATGTTGTACCCATGTGTCTTCTGAATCTAAAACTACAAGTCACTTTACTGTAGGTCAAAGTATGACCTTTCCAGAGGCCAAAAGGTCAATTTTGTGCCAGGCGGACTTCATTAACCCTTTAATGTCCTTGCTGTGAAAAAAACCATTGTGTGCTCTACCAAACGGTTGAGTTTAAAGCGTTAAACATTCTATAGAACATATTTTCTAAGTGCAACTATACTTTTTAATTGTCTACCATGCTGACCTTTGCCAGAGAGAAAAATATATGTTAACTGGACCTTCTCAAAACACAAGTACCCCTGATCTGTAACATCCGTGTTACCATGCAGGTGCTACATGGCAATATATATCTTAAAAGAGATGCCATTTCCACACAAGAAACAAACAAAAAAGGCCAAACATAGTTTCTGCCATCTGCCCCTCCCTTCAATCCAAAATGGCAAAAACTACAGTATGTTTATCCTGTTTTGTTTGTTTCTTGTCTGGAAATAGCATCTCTTTTAAATAATATTTTTTCCTGGAAAATCGCAACATATCTATTTCTGAAGCTTTCTGATTGGATCATTGTGGAGATTACTGGCTGGATTCCTGGTACTTTTAGGCCTCTGTATCTCTACATTACCGACTCATACATTGTATAATTCTTTGGAGCAGCAAGAGGTACATCTATGTGTTTGCCTCGGATAGGTGAGAGATACTTCAAAGAATCACTGCTTGTTTTTGAGGCAAAGTGCTTGTGTTTTGCTGGTTAATGTCTTCAAACTGGATTTGCTGGAGTCTTTATGTAGCTTAGTTATTTGTGGGCTAGTAGCCATTTTGTGCCTTGGCCTACACTACAGTACATGGACTTTTATTTTGACTCAACTATCTCTAGCCTAATCTACTCTCCACTACAAATTAGCTGGCTTCCTGCTTTAGACTTGCAAAAAAATGTAATAACTCTCAGTGCTATTCTTCCCTTAACGCATCGATCTACGGTTGACTACTCATTGCTTTGTACCTATTTCACCTTTTGCTATACAAAGCTCTAGTGTTTTAAAAATGGAGCTTCATCAAGCCTTGTTCATTTTTTTGATTCCCCTTATAGTGGGGTGGTTAACCAGCAGTTAGAGAATCAGTCAATCCATATGCAGTTCCCTTATGTAGGCTCAAGGTCTGAAAATTTACCCACGGTTCAATTTAAATCCCAGGGACCAAGTCACTTATGTTTGTTAGTTTACAGGGCTAAAAATCTACTTTATTTTCACTGCCTTATTATCATTAAATTCTAGATCGGGTACTTTCTGTTATAAATCAGTCAAGTCTAGAATCCTTGTTATTATTTTATTACTAATCTCTGAAATTGTTCAACCTAATCCGGGCCCAGATAGACTTATGCGATACACCTGAAGATTTTAAATCTAGGTCTGGCCTGGGTATTACTCACCTAAATGTTCAGAGTTTAATATCCAAACTGGATATGGTTAATTTATGGGTCAACGGATGCTGACATTGTTTTATTATCTGGCTGTTAAAATCTTTCCTTGATAAAGATATTGGCATTGATGCTTATGTGTATCGCTCAGATTGCCCAAAAAGGAGGGGTTGCTATTTATATCAAATCCAAATTCAATTCTAGTTTACTGCTCTCAAAATGGGTAAGTAAACAATTTGAGTTTTTGGCCTTAAACCTAGAAGTCTCTAAAGGTCACTTTATCAGGGTGGTTGGTTGTTATAGAACTCCATCTGCAGCAAATGACTCTTCATCTACATTATTAAATTTGTTAAATCAAGTTATTTCTTATGACACTATTGTTGTTGGTGATCTAAACTGGGAATGGATGAGACCGATATCAGATGTTTTTAAGGAGCATTGTGACAATTTAAATTTGACTCAATTAACACTCCTACACGGCCAAATCCTAAATGTCCTGAGAAATCCTCACTCATTAATTTAATCCTGATAAATGCCCCTTTTAAGTATTCTGCAATAGGTGTTTTTGCTAATGATGTGAGTGATCACTGTGTGATTGCTGCTGTTAGTGACACAAAGGTGCCCAAGCTTGCAACTTGCATTGCTGAAAGATGAAATTTTAGAATGTTTGTTGAGCAGGGTTTTTTTTATCCGGGTGAACCTCTGACTTACCTTCTTAATCTTTCACTGGACACAAACAAAATTCCCAAGGTATGGAAGTCTGCTTATGTTTGACCACTTTTGAAAAGAGGTGAACCAACCTTGCCTAATAATTACAGACCCATTTCCAAACTTTCAGCATTGGCCAAATTGTTGGAATCCTTGGTTAGTGATCAAGTGAGAGAGTACTTAAATGCTCAGTCAATTTTATCTAGGCATCAATCTGGTTTCAGGAAAAAACACAGCACTACCACTGCTGCTATAACAGCAATTATTGATATAGTCAAAGCACTTGATGATAAGAATAACAGTGTGTCTATGTTCAGTGATTTGTCTCAAGCATTTGACACTGTTGACCATAACCTACTAATTCAGAGATTGATCAGTATAGGTATGTCTAAGCACTATTACCTTGCTGACAGGACTCAAGCTATGCGAATTGAAGGCCTAACATCAAAATATATATCCATCTCTAAAGGGTTTCCCCAGGGTTCCTTTCTGGGGCCACTTCTATTCACTATTTATATAAACTGTTTGGAGGAAAATGTTCAACATGCAAAGCTTTAAGGTGTATTTCTAATTGCAGACCCCTCACTCATCACTGTACACTCATACTACTCCATAGTAAATTTGTACTCTCTGTCACTTCGCCGACTTACTCACTTCTATGTTCATATATAAAGGCATTTTAGGTAGGCTTCCATGTTACATATCTGAATTTCTTTCTTTTACACAGAGTACTTATGGTTTACATTCCCAGAACACTATCGCTTTGAATATACCTCAAGCCCAGAAGTGTTTAAAAAGTATTGTATGATTGCTGCACCTTTTACTTGGGATGAACTACAGAAAAAACTCAAACTACAGTGTCTATTTTCCTTAAAGTTTTTTAAAGATTATGTTAAAACCATTGAACATGAGTCCAGACACACGTGCAAATGTTTTAACTAATGGCACTTTTATTTAATTGAAATGCACTTGAGATGTCTTTGCCTGTTTTGTTTTGGTTTGTTTTGTTTTGTGATTGTAAATGTTTTTTTTATGTGACAAAGTTATTCTGCTATATTGGCCAGGTCCCTCTTGAAAGAGATTTTATTTCTCAATGAGACTAACTTGGTTAAATTAAGGTTAATAAATAAAATAATAATATTGCACTTACTATATACTTCATTTTGCTTTATCTCCTAAAAAAATTTATTATTTTGGAAGGTCACACAAGGTATTATTGCTTGTAAGATCACGTCACACCAGTTCAACCTCTGATAGGATAGACATTGCCACGCCGCATATTCCCAACACACATGAACACAGCACACATAGAAAGTCTCAATCACAAGAATGACATATTCCCAACACACCTGAACACAGCACACATAGAAGGTCTCAATCACCAGAATTACATATTCCCAACACACCTGAACACAGCAGCCCTAAATCACATGAAATATGTTCTGGGGGAACTATTTTGTAAAACCGAAATATGTCAAATATGAACGTATGAGAGGGTCAATTACGTTTGTAGGGAACTAAATTGAACACTCGAATAACATTAAATTTGAACATATGAAGATCATGACGTAGCATGTAAATAGCGTAGTTTTTGCTAGGTTGGCGGTCGGGGATGGTGGATGGGCGTATAAATCCGCAACTTGCATCCCAGTGTTCGCGATTTCAAATCCAGTCGGACACATTGTGTGTGTTTTGTTCAACATTGCTTTCGTCATGCAGACACACGATTGTCGGTTTTTGTAATGTTAACCCTAACCTTAATTCTAACCTTAACCTCAGTAACGTCATATCTAACCTTAACCCTTAGTAACCTCATGCCTAACCTTAACCGTTAGTATCCTCCTATCTAACCTTAACTGTGAATGTTGCAATATAATTTTGAACGCTATTGGAATGTATGGAATGTGTGGAATGTTCTCGCATAAATCCGCTAAACGAAATGTACCGGAGCAACGTAGTTGAAGTACAAATATAGCCTTATAACGAAACATGCAGTTCAAACGTAAAAAGGCCCTTAATATGTCGGCATATAACGTAATTCAGGTTTTCAAAATAGTTTCCTGAGAACGTAATTTGGGAGAGATTCTGAGATTTACGGTTGGAACATAGCACACATAGAAGGTCTCAATCACCAGAATTACATATTCCCAACACACATGAACACAGCACACATAGGTCTCAATCACCAGAATTACATATTCCCAACACACCTGAACACAGCACACATAGAAAGTCTCAATCACCAGAATTCTAGACACCTGCTACCCATATCACCAGTATTTAATCAAACCAGTTTGTTTCCCTCATTGCAAGGTATTGTTTTATTATTAACTACTTAGCACTTCTCCATTGAAATATCCCTGACTGCCTGTGTACTGACCTGTGCCTTTGTTTCTCTCTACCGAGAACTGGATCCTGATTTTGTACTGCTGCCTGAGATATATCTGTGTACTGACCTTACTGCCTGTTACCTGACCATGATTTGGAAACTGCCCTGTACCTTTGCCAGAGCCCACAAATATTTCAAACCTGTTCTGCCTGACTTCAGATATCTGGAAAAGCCCTCTGTACCTTTGTTTTTAGTACCAGTGATATCGGACCTTACTGAGTATACAATATTCTGTTCTGTGTGGTGATTCCGAACTTTTTTTTCCGAATCTTATTATTATTATTAAATTGTCTGCTAATCGAGTCCTGTGTCGAGTCGTTAAATTGCTTACATTATAAACACAGCACTGTATGCATGACTAAACACAATTATTACAAAATGCAAATGTGGAATAATCTAAATTTAGGAAGAATCAGTACACTGCTACCACAGTGTATTATTTTTTCTCTGATGATACAAATCATATAAAGCACACATTAATCAATAAAAAACACATTATAAAGCTTTTTACTGCTTTTGATTTATGATCCTTCTAGGCAAAATCTGATCGTGAAAGATATTAGTGAGAAAGTCATATGCCCAGCTTTATTGGGTTTTCTGTGCCGGTATCACTGAGCATTAAAACACTTAGTAGATAGTTTATCAGTAGATAGACATAGGTCAATTCTCTACCTGCAAAGTCAATTTGAAACAGATGAAAATTCAGTAAAGACATTTAGCACCACAGAGGATTTTCTGCACACGTTACTCCATGTGTTTAGCATTAGCATTTCAAAGCCAAAAAACAAAACCATTAGGTTGTCTTTAGATGCTTTACCTGCTTGCAGTTACACGGTTCAGTGCTTACTTAACAGAATACGCATGTGGGCAAGATCAATTTCCCTCTATGTATTGGTGTCTCAAGGGAAAATAAGAGGCCAATATCCCCCTCCTACTTACCCATTAGATTAAACACAACTACACACGTTCCCCTAGACGTGTGTATGCATGCAGGCACACACACACACTACGAGGCCTGAAATCCAACCTAACCAGATAATGCCCAATCCCAAGCCCAGTCCATCATCACAGAAAAGCAATGATTGAGAATTTGGAAGAAATGTTATGAAATCATTCAAGCCTAGAGTAACCTATAAACTTTCTCTAGACTGTCTTGCTATTGTAATAAATTAGGTATTAATTTGCATGAGTGTTGTGCTTCAGCAGACAGCAAGGAGGAGAAAGGCACAGAATTGTGGAGGTACAACTTACAAATTTACCTGACTATGAATCATTACTTCAAATCCCTTCTACCTATACTACATGTTGGGATTTGAATGGCCAATTCAGACCATATCCAATGGTAATCCTTTGTTTCAGTCCTCCCCCACCCCCCATCCCCCGTCATTTGGGAATGCCTTTACTGACTGGTTTACTGGTCATCTTGCAAAACAAAATACAAAACCAAACTAGAGCCATCTGGAGGCAGAACAGTGAGAGATCAAAGGTCATTGCTGAAGTTCATGACACAATCACACCATAGCGTTTGAAAGTCAGGTTTAAGTCCACCTTTTTATGTGATCTGCACTCCATTTGCCATCCGTATGTTAGTCATCTGGGCCTCTTGGTCATGGTTAAGCATTTTCTATGTCAGTTTGACTGCACAATAATTCTATTTAGAGGCAGTGTTCGCCAAGTCAAACACAACCAAACAGCTCAGGTAAAGAAAAACTAGGGAGAAAGCAGGCCAGAATAGGCTGAGCAGAAGACGATAATCTTGTAATCCTGACCATATCTGGTAATCATTTTTCCCCAGTATTGATCTGGCAAACTAAAGATATTCAGCCCCTCAAATTACCCAAACCCCAACAAGAGAAAGAATGACAAATGAAAAAGTAAATGATAGGATCAAAACAAGAATATGGGAGTGCTAGTAAAGCAAAATACATCATGAGTTTCCGTTGTTCCAGCAATGGGTCCCAAAAACTGGATAAACAGTCTTCGGCTGAGTTAACTGCACCTGCCGCTTTTGGCTTTCTCCTACAGGAAGCATGGCAATAAGACTGGTTTGGATTACACACAGACATGCCTGAAAAGGATTGTCATTAAACCAGGGTCAGTTTACAGGACTGTGTATGCCTCCAAGAGCAGCTCTGTGCTGAAATTGCTGAAATTAACATAGTCATTTGGGACAACCAAACAACATTGTCGTAGTTGTAATATACCTTAATTAATGAAGGAATTATCAACAAAGTAGGACGCATTGAGGTCAATGCATGAATGGAGGGAATGTAATGATCTTTTTTCTTGTTGACCTGAGATGGATGAATACAGTGTGGTGGGGATTGTTTTTTGTTCACCTGGATACTTACAGTATCTCTTTAGATTGTTTTATGCACACATGCACACACACCATACACACTTAACATAACTACTATATATATACACATAGTGTTTATCTGAATTACATAAAACTTTCATTTGAAAAAACCCAACATTTAACAATAATTTCTTGTGTGAATTGTGTTCTTTTCATTTATTTCTTCAACTCCATAAAGCATTTTATTGTGTGTTAATTGGGAAAAATCTATCACAGCCATTTCCTGTGCCAATTCACTTCCTGTCTCTGACGATGTATGTCATGAGGATCACAGCTATAGAGTCTCTGTGGATCTGGCAATACAAACTCTGTACTTTTTAAATAATGAACACACATGTAATTGTATAGAATTATACATTTCGGCAACACACAAGCACAAAAACTTTCATATAAAAACACATTTGCCAACACAGTACTACACCATTGTTTTAAAAAAATAATAATATAAAATGTACTGCTACACATAGTGTGAAAACTGATGTGAAATTATTTACCTATTTAGTGGAAAATGTTATTTTACTGCATCTTTCAGGTTGACTTTAGAGTTGTCAGCATTACTGCATTGTCAGCAACAGAGACATGGTTTTTACAATCATCCATTTCCGGTCCCATGGGTTTTTACCAAGGAGAACCCGGAGAAACAGCACATAATGAAATGGCACTAACTGCGGATCGCTAATTACTGAAAGGAAACTGCACATATAAGTAAAATGGTACTCACCGTGATCCTACTAATTACTTAAAGAAATGTCAGAAACACAATAAACATTCCACTGTCCCACTTCCTGTTTGCCAAGGAAGGACAAACACACACTAAACTCAGGTGGCGGCTGTTCCATGGCGTGTTTCTTCACTACATCCCAGGAGGGCTGGAATGGCCGCCCTCAATGGCGGCCCTTAGTTACCAACTAACTCATGTCAATTCCAGGGTGAGAGAATGGAAACTGCATATTAGAGTGTGTTGGTGCAGACAGTTCCTGAAGTGTGTATGTCTGTGTGTGCTGAGAGAGTTGCATAACACTGACTGGGGCCGTTTACCACATATTCACACACATTAACACGCACACGCGACACAGCAGTAGCCAAGCAAAAACCTATAGTTGAGCTAGGGCCATGTAAGCAACCTTTAAAGGAGGCATTCATAGAAAGAATCCATAGAACCAGACAACAAAGGACCATAGTAAGATATTATATCAATGAAAAACTATTTTTATTATTATTTATTATATTATTATTTACTGCTGTGTCCATGAGGAACATGAGGGGAAAACATACCTTGTAGATCCTAAAATCAGTAAACATTTTATGCAACTTCTAATTTTTCTCCCGTCCAAATTATCATGGTGTCTGATTTATGATTATGGCCTCGTTGGCAACTTCCAAGTTCAAGTCAAGTGTCTTCTAAAGATTAAATGCTTTTCAGATTAAAGGAAACTACTTGCTTAACCAGAAAGTTGGTACATTACATATGACCTGGAGGAGCGTGCGTTCTCCTGGCTACTGCACCACTCAGAAGCTCACTGGGTTATGAACGTGTAACTCAATTCTGTGATAATGAAAGCACAGAGATTGCAACCATGTTGGAAGAACTGAGGAAAGAGATATGACCTTTATGAATAGCTGTCCTTCTTACATTTGTTTTTTTCATTTATTTTAATGTCCATTTGGTATCCATTGTGTTATAGGAGACAGGCTGCAAAATACATATTTACTGCTCTGTAAATCCTCACAAAGAAGATCAAAGTTTTGGAAACAGATCAATGCTGTTCATGTGTTTTCATTTTTATTCCATCTTCAATTTAATTCCATTATTTTTGCTATAGTGTACAGGGCATCTGCTTAGACAACTGGTTGGGTCTGCTGATGGAAACATGTCATGTATAAAATTACTCAAATGTAAACGTATAGTCAATGTACCACAGCTAAAAGCCATCATTAATATGCCATAAAAGATGCCTTAGTGGTCTTATAATCAATTACCAATGCAACTAGAACAGTAAAAACTGATTTGATTTCACACCCCTGGTATAAGGTCTCATAAAGCAAGGCTAGTATACAATCAGCATTCAGAATCCAAACTCAGTTTGAAAGACAGATTTTACCACTGGTAATGAATTGCATTGCTTTTTAATGGGCTTTATAACTCAGGCCTTTCACAGTATTGTGCCACAGAGCAGCTCTTTGTCACGATTCAGGCTGTGGCAGGTGCAAATCAGAACAATAATTGACTGATTGCCTCAATGTTGTTTGTGCAGTTCAACCTGAAATATGATGTAATTTCCCACCAATCATGTCTCATTTGTCTCTTCACTATCATCAGCTGGTAACAGTCAATTAATTCCTCTATGTATATAAGCCTGTGTTTGTCATTAGGCCTAACTCTTGTCGGTTATTGTTTCCTGTGAGGGTTGTAACCTATATGTTTGTGATTATTTCTGATAATGTACAAGATTGATTTCAGTCTCTCTGCATGGTATAGCATCATAGTAATGAGTTTCATCCTGAGAAGGTTAAAACCTATGTGTATACAGAGTACAATATCTTGTGAAGTGCTATGTCAGTGTGCTGTATTGTAATCGTCCTGTGAAGGTAAATCTATGTAAACAATGTCAAATCTCATTCCATGTTGTGCTGCGCTAAATGCACAGTGAGTATGTATCACCTTGTACACCATAGATTATTTGTTTTGGGCATAACTGTTGTCCATTTATCACTAGAGACCAATGCCTTTTTTCAAGAACACTTCCTGTGAATAAACCAAATGGAACGTGAGTTGCCTGCATCTGTCTCCTGCATTCTCTCCACTACTAATGAAAATTACCCAACTCGAGGGGCGGCACCAAGCATGCATTTGAAAATCTCACTATACGCAATTGGATAACACCACAACCTATCACCAGTGTTTTTTTGCTAAGCCCCTATGGCAGAGCTAACTGGTAGATAAAACTCTTGCCCTATCAGGTCGCAAAACAGCAAAAACATCATTTTACAAAAGGAACGATTCCAGCGCCTTCTTCTGTTTCTCTTTTAGACAAAAGGCCAAGCCTAACTCGTTCATTGTAGTGGTTAAAGCAGTTTTAAACAACTGGTGTTCATCCATAGCGATCTTACAATGTTTACTATTGACTTCCAGGTTGCAGCGCTGTCGTCATCTGTTTAACACGCCTCTGGCACGCCTATATCAGATACACCGATGTGATTGGTGCAGCTCGGCTACAAGGGCATAATTGTTAGTTAATGAGCAGAATTACTTGGTGCCAGAGTATCTTGCTGAGCAAATTCAAATTGTGCTGTCGCAAGAACCCTGGATTTCCAGGGTATCAAATAACTGAATTACAATGAAATATTTCGGTAGTGAAATGAGGTTCATTGGATTAACCTCATAATCCAATGAGGTTAATATGCATCAAATGAAATTAGACAGGTGCATTTTGTTGGTTTTAATACCTGAACTACCTAGCACAGATTAATTGGAACACCCAATTGACCTATCGCCGGCCCCTCCCCCAAAACTGCCATTGTCCAATCACACATCATAGCAACCGTAACAATGTGAGCAGGTCCGACAAAAATTGACTCCAAGCAGGACGGTAAAGCGGTGCGCCAACAGCATTTGTAAATCGGACATTAGATACCCCGAGAGATTGTCTGGAGGAGATGTGTTCTTTCCCTTCC
>JACXGM010039078.1:0-10768 GCA_016801145.1 Umbra pygmaea
GCTGGTGCCATGTTTCTGTTAGGCAGATGAAGTCTAATCCCTTATCCATGATGTGGTCTTGTATGAAGGATGCTTTATTTGAGAGGGATTGTGTATTTAATAGTTCGATTTTGAGTGATGATGCTGTGGTGAATTTCCGTATAGGCTGGAGTACACTGGAATCCACTCCACGTTTGCTGGCCTGCTTTGTGTGCAGAGAACTCGCGATGCTTCCGGTGTTGTTAGCACTGAGAGCGACACTGCTCTGATGACGCGGCAGACGTGCGACAGTGGTCCAAATGGATGGAATGTTTGAAGCAGGCTGTCCAGGCTGATGGTAAGCAAACTTTTGACGGGAACTTCTATGGATGTAGCGCGGACGGCACTGAAGTCCAAGTTCTTTAATAGCTGTAATGCACGTTGGAATGGTGCGGTTTTTTAGGTTTAGCAGTTGTGGGATGGAGTACTTCAGCTTCATAGCGGCTACCAAATGTGTTAGCCAGGAGCTAGCCGTAAGCCAAACATAGTGATGGAAAACTGTCAGGCACAGCGAGATGATGGTCCTAATCATGGAAATGGGGTGCATGAACCATGGAGGACTGGCCGGAGGTAGCTGACAGCTAGCTACCAAATGCAGAGGTATCGGCTCAAGGCCGAACCGGACCGGGACAGCTAGATGGCTGCCCCAGGCGTACACCTCGTAGTAGTGGCAACGCTGGAAAAATCTGGGTGTTTACTACTGACATCTGGAGAAAATGACAGTAGGTGGGTAAAGCCTTCAATTCGTATCAAGCTGTGTACAACTTTAAAATAAATACTAAAAATAAATACAGTACTGATCAAAAACGGCGAAGAACGTGCAATTGGATAGTCCTTCTACCATTCAAACCAATGAAACAGCATAATTCAAATGACTCTGTACACAATTGGATAGTCCTTCAACTAATCAAACCAACGAAACAAAGCTGCTTGCCATCGCTGTTCTATTGTCATCGTGTTAAACCCGCCCAGGTGGATAAGCCAGTTTGTGATTGGTCCCCGCAAAATTGTAATGGAAGCAAGATAGAAAAAATGTAAAGAAAATGCCACAGGTAACCTTGGGAGAATGGCTGCATGGTTGTTTCAAGGAGCACAATACAACGATACTTGAACAAATATCAGCTGCATGTTCGAGTTGCCAGAAAGAAGCCTTTACTGTGCCTGTGTCACAAAAAAGTCTGGTTAGAATATGCCCGATAACACCTTGACATGCCTCACAGCTTCTGGCACACTATAATTTGAAGTGACGAGACCAAAATAAAGCTTTATGGTCACAACCATAAAAAAACGTTGAAGGGGAGATCTCAACGTGTGGTTCATGCAAGATGACCAAAGACTTTGCATGACCTGGAGGCATTTTGCCAAGACGAATGGGCTTTAATACCACCTGCAAGAATTTAGGGCCTCATAGAAAACTGCCTCATAGAAAACTGCCTCATAGAAAACTGCCTCATAGAAAACTGCCTCATAGACAACTGCCTCATAGAAAACTGCCTCATAAAAAAAGAATGACTGCACGCTGTTATTGATTCTAACGGGGGCAATACACCATATTGAGAACTGAGTGTATGCAGACTTTTGAACAGGGGTCATTTAATTATTTTCTTTGTTGCCATGTTTTGTTTTATGATTGTGTCATTCTGTTATGACTTACAGTTATAATATGAATCCTGTGAGATTAGAAACGAACTGTTTTGCCTGCTCACTCATGTTTTCTAATAAAGCTTAACCTAGAAAACTCCATATGTTACCATTTTCTATTAATCTATATGCCAGTTGTTCAACCTGAAAACAAAAGTTAAACAACTGAAACTTGTTCCTAACCGTAACCATGGTAATAAGCAGAGTTAAGCTAAAGATGACTGGAATGCTTCGCTGTGTTGTAATTAACCTGATATTACTCTGATTCCTTTCCACCAATCACAGCCCATAATCCTGGCCATGCCTGGACTTGTCTGGGGTTACATGTCTGTTAGTGAATGGGTAAAGCTGTGCCTCTTCAACCCACAAAATACCTTACAGCTAAGATGGTTCCAGGGTGAGGAGGAAATTTGTTTCAATCAAAGACATCAGCAAATCCAATTACCTTGTTAGAGGCCAGTTACCGGCCAGCGACCAATCACAGGGTAGGTGGAGGTAGAGGTGGGCAGCTTGGGGTATTGCCTGGCACCGATTTGCCCCTCGGTTGGTTGGCAGGCGGAAAATGAAATGAGCACCTGTTGTGTGGTTAGTACGTGCCTAGAGGACGAGACAAGAACCTTTGATGCGTGTTTTTGTGTGGGGGGGTAGCTCTTTGAGAGTGGACCAGTGCCCAGCTCACACACACACACACACAATACAGATATACACTAACCCAGCTTACACACACACAATACAGATATATACTCTCCTAAGCTCACACACACACAAACACAATACAGATATACACTAACCCAGCTCAAACACACACACACATATACACTAACCCAGCTCACACACACACACAAACACAATACAGATATACAATAACCCAGCTCACACACACACAATACATATATACACGAACACACTCTTGGTTGCAGCTGTGTGAGAGTGGAGAAGGCCAGCGCCCAGAAACACAGCTTCAATAAACAGCCAGGGATTAGAGAACACTTTGGGTGGAATGAACTGACTGCAACATGAAAACAAACTGTAGAGTACACCCTTCCTCTGTTCTGCTGATCAGCCTTCAGAGGGCTGCTGAGGTAAGTCCATGTGAAACCTGACTGAAACAACAAGACTCTGTGCAAGATCTCACTACTGATCAGCCTTCAGAGAGCTGAGGTAAACGCTCTGCTGAGGTAAAACCATGTGAAACCTGACTGAAACTACAAGACTCTAAGATCTAACACTTCAAGGAGAGCAGTCTGGACAAATAGAGGCTGTTACTAAAGATTTGGCTTTTACTAATGAAACTGAAACTAAAGGTGGACCTCTCTTTAATCTGTTCACATTGACACCTGCTCATTCATCTTTAGTTTGTCAAACCCAGTGTCTAGCTTGTACTGCCAATGCCGAGCAAGTAACCAAAACAAACCAAGCAAAATTCACCTCAAGGTTTAGTTTCTGTAAAACAGATGAGAGAGAGAGGAAGGGTTCTGGGTGTGAGAACTGTAGCAGCCAGCCGGATCCTTCAATCACAGATTGAGTTGCTCTGAGAGATCAGTTTTTGTAAATAATGTCAATTAGAATTCCTCTGAATTTATTCCTCATATAAGAATAACAAAGGATAAAGAGCCAAGATATGAAAGTAAAGAAATGTAAAATATAGGAAATGTGCCAGTCCTGATATTATCTTCTATACCTGGATTAAGTGTAATTGCAGAAATGTATATTAACACATATATTGGACAGGTTAAACACCTAATTCTGGCCAGGACAGAACCTAAAGTGTACAGAACAGTGATAAAAAGAGCAGAATGATGAAATAAAATAGTTTCCAACATGATTTCTGGAAGCCCGTTGAGAGATCAGTAAAACTGGACCTTACAGAACCCAATTTTACAAAACCCTGGGGAGGGATAAAGCTCTGGACCTTATAGAACCCAATTTTACAAAACCCTTGGGAGGAATAAAGCTCTGGACCTTACAGAACCCAATTTTACAAAACCCTTGGGAGGAATAAAGCTGTGGACCTTATAGAACCCAATTTTACAAAACCCTGGGGAGGAATAAAGCTCTGGACCTTATAGAACCCAAATTTACAAAACCCTTGGGAGGAATAAAGCTCCGGACCTTACAGAACCCAATTTTACAAAACCCTGGGGAGGAATAAAGCTCTGGACCTTATAGAACCCAAATTTACAAAACCCTTGGGAGGAATAAAGCTCCGGACCTTACAGAACCCAGTTTTACAAAACCCTTGGGAAGAATAAAGCTCTGGACCTTATAGAACCCAATTTTACAAAACCCTGGGGAGGAATAAAGCTCTGGACCTTACAGAACCCAATTTTACAAAACTATGGGGAGGGATAAAGCTCCGGACCTTATAGAACCCAAATTTACAAAACCCTTGGGAGGAATAAAGCTCCGGACCTTACAGAACCCAATTTTACAAAACCCTTGGGAAGAATAAAGCTCTAAACCTTATAGAACCCAATTTTAAAAAAACCCTGGGGAGGAATAAAGCTCTGGACCTTACAGAACCCAATTTTACAAAACTATGGGGAGGGATAAAGCTCCGGACCTTATAGAACCCAATAGCTGATTTTTTACTATAGCTGATTTTTTACTATAGCTGAGTGCCCATCAGTGGTCTGGACAAGGGGAGATAAGTGTCACCTTTCTACAAAAATGATGTGCGCTTCGTGAGGGTAGCCATGCAGCAACGATATTATAGAAGATCAGTCAGCTGCTAGCAGACATAAGATGAGACATACATATGAATTTCAGATGGGATAACATTTTGTACTAATTGTAATGAAGGATATTGAGCTAATATCAGCAATGTCATTATGAATTACCAATAATGATTGGTTGTACAAGTAAAGATGTTGTTATTATTTTTATATTTTCCTGCTGTGATTCTTTTAAAACAAGTTAGCATTTCGTTATGCTTCTGGGTACAGAGAATAAATGTGTTTATAAAAACAATTTGGTAGCTATTTAACGACAATGTCTGCCTGATGATCATCCATTGGGCAAGCCATATGTTCGTAATTCCCCCCATGTAGACGAGAAAGCAGGAGAGACAAATAGCAAATAAATTGATAATTTAACAGGGAGAATATGGTGTGTATTCACTGATGGAGGTAAAGTATTTAACAGATAGAACACAGTGTGTATCTACTGATGGAGTTAAATCAGGTTGACGTGGCGAAAGGGGTTCCACAGGGATCGATTCTATGTCTGGTTTTTTTCACCATTGATATGAATAATACTGGTTCAGCTATAAATATTTTTAACCTACCCTCTATGCAGATTATACTGTTGTTTATGCTATTGCCCCTACAGCTGACCAAGTCTTTTCAGTCAGCCTTTATATCCATACAGAATGCTTTTTTGAGATGAAACTGGTACTTAATGCAGGCAATACCAGGTGTATGCTTTTTAAAATGGACAACAGAAAACATTATGATAAATGTATTTGCACATGAGATAGTGCCCCCATTGGCCGTGTTCATGTTTATAAATATCTGGATTGATGATAGGCTCTACTTTAAAATGTATGTTGATGAGTTGGTAAAAAACTTTTTATTTTATAGAAACATGTTTTGTTTGACACTAAATTAAATTGTTGAATCAACTTTTTTGCCTGTCATTGATTATGGGAACACCATCTACTGCATATGCCTTTGTCTCTTCTTAAAACCTCTTGATGCTGTATATCACAGTGCCATTTGATTCATTACAGGATACAGGTGCTGTATACACAAATGCATCCTTTACCAGAAAGAAAAATGTCTTTACAATCCCTTAGAGAAATGCATTTTGCACTTTTTGTTTATAAAGCTATTTTGCATAAACTACCACCTTTTATTAATTCACTTTTAACTCTTAAATTGACTGGCTACCAGACCCGAGCTCAGGGATGGATATCACTACAGATCCATAAGATCTCCACTGATTTGGGGTAGTTGTGTTTTTAGTTCCTTTGCCCCTCACATTTGTTACAAAGATTTTTAAAGTTGGAGGAACTGGTGCCATAGGGGAATTTTAGATGTTTACTTGAAGAACATTTTATTACTCTTGTATGTGATTGTGTTGCTTTCTTCTTGCTTTCTTTTTGCTTTTACTGTACATTGTATTTTATGTGATGTACACAGGTCGTTGCTGCAAATGAGGACTTGTTTCTCAGTCAACTTACCTGTTCCATTAAATAAATAAAAAATAATCAGAGTGTGGGGACAATACGTTGAGTATGTTATTAAAGATATTATCATGGTTGGTGTTTCCTTGCCTCTTACAGTTCCTCGCTGACGTAACTTTTGAGGTGGGTTTGGTATACTGAAATCACACTGAAAACTATAACTCCATTTAGCCAAGCATCATCATCTTGTCATGGGTTGATGGATTCTCCATGACTGTGGGTAGATGGAATGGAGAGGGTGGAGGTGATGAACTTTCACCCAGTCAACAGTCAGTCAATCTCTGGCTCTAAAATGTTTCCAAAAGGGTGGTATGATGGAAAGTTGACAAATGTACTAAGAATGTTATTCTGTTTAGTTTAGTTTAGTTTATTTGTCACATGCAATGGAATGCAGATGTTAATGCATGTACAAATTGCATGTGGAAATCTTATGCCACGACTCCAGCAATGCTGTATTTAAAAAGGTGCAAAAAATTCAATGTGAAATTGAAACAGTAAAATATAAAAATGGAAAAGCAAATACAATACTATTCTCAGTTTCTCTTTTTCTTTTTTAGATTATATAGGTCTGTACATGTGAACAGATAGATGCTGTTACATAGTCTTGCTGTTTTAGACAGGATACTGCTGGTCTGGTACCGTCTCATGGACCTGAGTGGTTGCAAAAGTACATGGATTGGATTGCTGGCATCATCGATGATCTTCCTATAATTCCTATGACATCTGGTTTTGTAGGTGCATTTAATAGAAGGCAATGAGGATGCAAAGACATGTTCAGCTGAGTGTATTACCTGGTGACAGAGGTATGGGTTTGTGGGTGCGAGTAAAGACACAGACATAATGAGTAACACATAAATCAATAGGCCTTTATTTTAGCCAGGGTACAGTGCCTTGCGAAAGTATTCAGCCCCCTTGAACATTTCGACATTTTGCCACACTTCAGGCTTCAAACATAAAGATGTAAAACTGTAATTTTTTGTGAACAAGCAACAACAAGTGGGACACAATCATGAAGTGGAACGATATTTATTGGATATTTCAAACTTTTTTAACAAATAAAAAACTGATTGGGCGAGCAAAATTATTCAGCAGTCCAATCCCTGTACCTTTTGCAGAATGTCAGTCTGTCCCTGATGTTTTTCCTGGAGAGAAGTGGTTTCTTTGCTGCCCTTCTTGACACCAGGCCTTCCTCCAAAAGTCTTCGCCTCACTGTGCATGCAGATGCACTCACCCCTGCCTGCTGCCATTCCTGAGCAAACTCAGCACTGGTGGTGCCCCGATCCCGCAGCTGAATCAACTTTAGGAGACAATCTTGGTGCTTGCTGGACATTCTTCAGTGCCCTGACGCCTTCTTCACAACAATTGAACCTCTTTACTTGAAGTTCTTGATGATTTAATAAACGGTTGATTTAGGTGCAATCTTACTAGCAGCAATATCCTTGATGGCACGTTTGTATTCAGGTAACCATGATTGAGAGGAAGAACAATGATTTCAAGCACCACCCTCAATTTAAATCTTCCAGTCTGTTATTCTAACTCAAACAGCATGACAGAGTGATCTCCAGCCTTGTCCCCATCAACACTCTCACCTGTGTTAACGAGACAATAACTGACATGATGGCAGCTGGTCCTTTTGTGGAAGGGCTTAAATGCAGTGGAATGTTTTCGGGGGGGATTAAGTTCATTTTTATGGCAATGAGGGACTTTTCAATTCGTTGAAATGCATCTGATCACTCTTCATGACATTATGGAGTATATGCAATTTGCCATCATCAATACTGAGGTAGCAAACTTTGTGAAAATTTGTATTTGTGGTATTCTCAAAAAAAGATTTGTGATGCTTGTTGGGAAGGCAGGTGCAGCATGCGATCAGTTCAAGTGCATTTTGTTTTACTAGAGGTAAAAAGCCATTGGAGTCCACAAAAGGAGTGCTATATTTCATTGAAGCTCTTTTGGAGGTATCTTAACACAGTGTCCAATGTTGGGCCCACAGGGTGAGCATCCGGTTTGGCAAATTGACGCAAATGAATAAGTGCCTTAAACCTGCATTCTATCTGAATTCCAGCTGGGAGCGATACGTCTGGTTGTAAAAGAGATCGGTTTCTGTAATAGTCTATGCGAATGAGAGACACTTCTCACTTGATTATTTCCTCAGTAAACATTTTCAAAGTAAGTATATGGTCTCAATCGCTAGATTTAAGCCTTCTGCAATTTATAATTATGTTTATTTTTGAAATTATGGTCTTGTTGATTTTTAAAATCAGCGATAAAGCAAAGGCGCATTTAGGGAATGGCTATGGCGTTCGGTTGTACGACAACACACTCAAAGGAGTTGGCAGTTCAGTTTTTCTGGTAAGTAACGTTACATTTTGTTTTACATTTTGTTTCAATACTGTTTTTCGTTAGCATCACAATTAATATCAGTTAGCTATCTAGAGTACTCCTCCCTCTCATCTAAAATCATCACATCTGCAACCAAGATGTTTGCCCCGTAACGGCAAACTCGATGACCCAAATCCGATCTTCACAAAACAATGTGTGATGTCACACATGTTACATCCAGTGATATACAATCAATGGTTGGCCCGAATATATAGAGAACGGTGTCATCTGTATAGAGGTGGATCAGAGACTGCAGCAAAAGAAACATCTGTGATATATACATAAAATAGAGTTGGTCCTAGAATTGACTGTGCCACCCCCATAGAGACAGCCAGATGTCTGGACAGCAGACCCTCAGACTTAACCCTCCTCTTTGACTTAACACACTAAAATCTATCAGAGAAATAATTTGTGAACCAGGCGAGGCAGTCGTTTGAGAAACCCAGGCAATTTAGTCTGCCAATGAGGATATTGTGTTTGACTGGGTTGAAGGCCTTGTACAGGCCGATGAAGACAGCTACAGTAGTGTTTTTGGTTGATAGCAATTATGATGTTGTTTAGGACTTTGACTGTGGCTGAGGTGCACCCATGATCGGCTCGGAAACTGGATTGCGTTTAACAGTAATGAGGGGAGGCCTTTTGGCCGCAGACCTTTTATGGATGCAAGAAATTAGGCAGTGATGGCTGAGGTCCTGGCTGAAGACAGCGGAGGTGTACTTAGAGGTCATAATAGTTTGTGCAATATCTATGAGGGATAACTTGTTTGTAAATTTGAGGTTTTATCTAGTGGGTTTGTTATGTAATTTATGTTATGTAATTCATGTGAGATTAGGTGCATCAAGTTTGAATAATAAGTTGGTTGAGGCATTTAGCATGTCTCAGTTAAGTCACCAAACAGACTCAGAAGATAAATGAGGAGCACACAATTCACAAAGGGTACCTAGGGCACAACTGGGAACAAAAAGGGGTGTATAACAGGCAGCTACAGTGAGACTAATTTCTAGAAAGTGTATTTTTAAAAATAATAGCTCAAGCTGTTTGGGCACAGATTTGGATAGTATAACAGAGCACTACATGCTCTCTCTACAATAGTGTGACTCCACTCCCTTAGCAGTTCTGTATTGACAGTAAAAATTCTAGTTTGGGATACATACTTCAGAATGTTTGGTGGACTTCCTGAGCCAGGATTCAGACACAGCTAGGATATCAGGATATACATTTTAGGGAGTGGGCTTCTGATGTTAACATGCATGAACCCAAGGTTTTTAGGATTACAAAAGTCTGCATAAGAGAGCCCCTGAGGGGTGGGGATGGCATTATTGGCTACCGGGCCTGGGTTTGGCTCTACATCTCCTGAAGATCAAAGTGAAAGCAGTATAAGGGTGTGGCAACATTATTGAATAAGTGGAGTGGATTTTGGAGCAGTGTGAAATATATTCAGGGTCCTATAGACAGAGGGTTATACCAGACGTTGAGTTACAATGAAAGAGGAAGGATCTCAAGAGAAAGTAGTTAAAACAGTTAGACCAGTGAGGGTCTCTGAGAAAGTAGGGGGACAAAAGAAGTTACCTGAAGTATGCTGAGTGGTACTGGATGATCTACAATAACATAGAACAATAAAAGCTAACTCAAATAACAATGAACGAGACATATTGACATGAAATGCACTGATGTTGAATAAGTAAAAAACCTCATATGTAGACAAAACTGATCAGAATTAATTAGGGAGAGTCTTAACGGGATAGTTAAACAAAGATACCGTAATAGGGATGTCTGCCTCTGGTTAATAGGTAGTTGAGACATTGTGAAGATCAGTCCAACATTTCACAGATCGGGGCGGAGGGTCCAAAATAGGCAAATAATCCAGTGAATAGAATGTAGAGGGGTCCCAGGTTCAACTTGATAGTTTGAGCGGGTAGCATGGCTAATAGGATGTTTCTAGCAGGCCGGGTCTATTGTAGGCTAACAGATAAATTACTTCAGCATCATCAAGTTGGAAAGCTTGCTCTAATCAGGCCTCAACCACACATAGCTCTCTCTCACTCCACTCAAACACAGGATTTCACAGCACACAACTAGCAAACAAACATAGGATAAACACAGATTAGAACACCGTGCACAGAGACAGATTACTAAAACAACAGGCAGCAAGATTCCACAATCAGAACAATTCACCAATACACAGACCATACTTACAGAGAGAGCAATCACAGAACAATTCACCGATACACAGACCATACTTACAGAGAGAGCAATCACAGAACAATTCACCGATACACAGACCATACTTACAGAGAGAGCAATCACAGAACAATTCACCGATACACAGACCATACTTACAGAGAGAGCAATCACAGAACAATTCCCCGATACACAGACCATACTTACAGAGAGAGCAATCACAGAACAATTCCCCGATACACAGACCATACTTACAGAGAGAGCAATCACAGAACAATTCCCCGATACACAGACCATACTTACAGAGAGCAATCACAGAACAATTCACAGATACACAGACCATACTTACAGAGAACAATC
>JACXGM010039079.1:0-10630 GCA_016801145.1 Umbra pygmaea
AGAACACTGAATCTAATGGGAGTACTGTAGAGACAGGTAGAGGTGTGTGGTCTGACTGTAATGTGGGTAGATTTAGTAGAACACTGAATCTAATGGGAGTACTGTAGAGACAGGTAGAGGTGTGTGGTCTGACTGTAATGTGGGTAGATTTAGTAGAACACTGAATCTAATGGGAGTACTGTAGAGACAGGTAGAGGTGGGTGGGATGACTGTAATCTTAGTGAGTAAAGGATGTTGTAACACCACATTGTTTCTGTCTGCCGATATCCAACTTTATCATGACCAACATAGAATAACATGCCCTGTTAGCCAGTTGGACGGCGTTGTTATGAGTGCTGGCTGGGCAACACAGGACTGAGTCAACCAGTGTTTCCTTCCATAAATGATCCAACTGAGGATTTGGGATCTTTGGATTAGCCTTTCTCTGTTTTCCTGCCATTGTTCTGAAAACAAGGAGGAAATCTACAAAATGTAAATATTCTTAGATCAATTCAAACAAAGCCAATCTGTTTGGGCAAGTTAGCCTGTGTGTGTATTCAAGGCAATTCTGCTTGACAGTTTATTTTCTTCAAGATGCATTGACTGGACAATGGAAGGCATGTGAGTGTTCTGTACTGTTAGTCAGAAAACTGCCTCGATTTCACAAGACATGATGTTCAACATACGCACACACTGGGTTCTTTCCCACCAATGCACATACATTTTCCAAAGACCTAAATTCCCCTATAGGATTTTGATAACATGCACACGCCCTATCTGGGTGAGTAGATCGGCAGCAGCTTTAAACAAAGCTGGATGAAGGATCTTTTACTCCAAACTGGTCTCAAGGGAAATAAACATGCTGTGTGTGCACTCATTTTGCTCTGTAGTGTTAACATGGATTGGATGTGTGAAGGCAGTTTTAATGTGATATTGCCATCTAGTGGACAAATTAAAACCTTTTTTTTGTTCAGTTCAAATCCCATACAGCAGAAATATTGACTTGGGGTCTCTAGTAAATAAATAAAATAATCTCTAAACTTACGTTTTCTTTCGGTGACCAACTGTAGAAACTGTACATTAAATTGTTCTTTAACTTGATATTTAAAGTTAAAGAACAGTTAAATGTTAAAAGCCATTTAAATTGGAGAGTAATTCTCTAAACTATGCAGTGCTTATTTTGCTATTTGAACAGGAATTACAATGTGGAAATGACACAGTTTATACCTATCAAATATAAATAAATGTGTATATAACCCCTTCCCCTCTCTTTCTCCCTCAGGGGAGCTGCTAAGCCAGCCACGCCCAGAGGGCCTGACAGAGATCATCTGCCCAAAGAATGGTTCAGAGCGGGTTAACGTGGCGCTTGTTTACCCCCCTACGCCAACGGTGGTCAGTCCCTGTCTCAAGTGACCCCTGCGGCCAGGCTGCTACTGTCCTGTCTGATTGTACCCTCACACCTGCCGCTCTCCTATGGGGGCTGAACCCCTGACACCGGCTCTCCCTATGAACCCCCCAGCCCACCCAGGCAGCAGCCAGACTGGACACAGCCATGCAAGGTCACAGGGATATTGAAATGCAGTGCAATAACTGTAAGTATTCTGCACCTTCAAGATGTGTTTGACCTTTTCTGGAAAGGGTTAAAGGTTGGGACCTAGAGGATTAAATGCTTAGACACAGCCAGAACTGGGAAGTAATGTCATTAAAATTAATCAATCAAATTTTATCAAATTTATTTATAAAGCCCTTTTTACAACAGCAGTTGTCACAAAGTGCTTTGACAGACACCCGGCCCGAGACCCCCAAAAGCAACCAACACAAGTGATGCACAGTGGCTAGGAAAAACTCCCCAGTAGGAGGGACCTGGGAAGAAACCTAGAGAGAGGCCAGACTCAAGGGGGTGGCCAGTCCTCTTCTGGCTGTACCGGGTGAGGGAAATGAAGGTACACAGCCCATTGTAATAAGGTCAATCAGTGTTCAATTTTTGTCCAGCAATGAAGATATGATGGGTGGACTATGACCATAGTCTTTATGTAGCATCAACACAGTTTGCTGGTATAGCGAACGAAGACCATGAAGCCGACTGGATCATCAACCGCAGTGACATGGGATCCAGCACAGCAGCGGGCAAGGCACAGGAAGGGGACAGGAAGGAGTCATCAGGCCACATGGTCCTGTCGATGTTCAAAGGGTCCTCCTAGGATGAACATGACATCAGGAACATTAGAGTGGGCATACCTTGGATCTAGCACCTTGACACAGCCTGGCCCCTGACCCCAAAATGAATATATAAAACCCTAGTCCCCCGGCACATAAACTATTGCAGCATAACATCTGGGACTGAGACTCTATTGGCCAGTGTGTTTTGTTGGCCCAAGTGTTGCAGAGAAGTGGAAATAGTCATGATAGACTTAATCATTAGTCATGATCGACTTAATTTAAAAATCTGTTTCATCAAGGAGTTGAGGTGGTCTGGGTAGAGTAAGTTTGAATGTTTGCTTCTAGAGCAGTTGAATTAGTCTGGATTTGACTTAGTTCAAACATCCAATTAATCAATTGGGTTACCAGCTAAAGATATTGTAATCACACCTTTTTTTTATCTTATGGTGACTTTATAGAGCTGGTTCTGTTTTAGTTTTATTCAAGCCGTTTTCCTCCTTACCCAGGTTTAAAGGTAGCATAAAGCAATTTTGTTGTACACAAAGACTCCCAGCAATTGCACATCTCGCAGCTACTCTTCACAAGCCTGGAAATACAATGTTTACCCTACTCCAAACCTGGGTGGTTGGATGTTCAATCATTTTTGCTTGTAGAAAGACATAAGCATTATCAACTTATTCACTCACAGACAACTTTTTTCGCAAAGTCTCATGGAATATAGTACAGATAGATCTCAAAGAAGTCTGTGAATGAGGAAGCTGATATACACTTACCAGACACTTCTTTAGGTACACCAGTTCAATTGCTCGTTAATGCAAATATCTAATCAGTCAATCATGTGGCAGCAAGTCAATGCATTTAGGCATGTAGACATGATCAAGACGATCTGCTAAAGTCCAGACCAAGCATCAAAATAGGGAAGAAATGTGACCTGAGTGACATAGTGGCCTAGTTGTTGGTGTTAGCTTTGGATTTTTTTGTATGCTTTTCACGAGTAGCAGCGAGATGTTCTAATTTTTAATGTTCTTCGACAGCTTCATAAAAATAGCACCCACATGTTTCTCTGAATCTGGGTAAGTAAGACAATGGCTTAGATTGAAATAATGTAAACTGTCACTTTTTTTATGTGTACTTGTATTTCAATTTGTTCCATTTGAGCAAATTCAACCACACAAGTCAAACTCAGACACTAATACGATGGCCAACTAATTCATTTTACATGTAAATTAATAAGGCAAAAGTATATAAATAAGTAAACCTTTTCTTTCAGTCAAAGATGTGGGGTGAATTCAGCTAAAATGGGATATCAGGTAAAATGGGCCAAATAAGTTTGTAGCCTCATATCTAAATGTTTTTTACATAAAGCTTGTCAGAGAGAATGTAAGGTAAATGAGCCTGACATAGTACATTTCATTCATCACTAATAAGGGTACTAAAGCAATTATAAGTAAGCTTATTTTAAAACAATTATACTTGTCATATATATTTAAGAGACCCATGCTAATTTATAAAAATATCAGTAGATCCCATGCATAGCTTATTTGATAGTATAAGCCATTTACCAAATCGTGGCCCATTTTAGCTGACTTCACCATACGTATTGTAATATTGTGTGCAATAAATATCAAACTGAATGTGTCTAATTATTCTTCTTTTTTTTAGATAATATGGTAACATGTATGTTATCCAGCTGTTCTGAGACTGCCTAGCCAAGGTGACAAAGACGGTATTATAGGACATCAGCTGAGGACTTGAGGTGGTCTTGTTTCATGCTGTGATCCGTCAACAAGCAGTGTCTTTTCCAGCCACACCACTTCACTCTGCCCCCACCTCTGACCACCTCTGCGCACAACCTACCCAAGAGGAAACACGACATTTACAATCTCAATCGTCTATTCATGCTACAAATTCCACTGTTAACAGAGCTGCAGAAGTAATCGCTTGGTCTGGTTTCTTTATTTTCTGCTTAGTTGCATCATACAATGGTGGGAACGTGTTGGAAGGACTTCTACCCCATCTCAGTTTACCATAATGGTGCATATCCACGTGTAACTCTGAGTGGCCCAGAAATGACTGGTCCACCTGGGGTTTCATGCTATAACTGACAGTTAACTGTCGGTCTGTAATCTGAATGCAGTCTTGAATAGTTTACCACACAAGCACCACATTCTGCATTTACATTAGCAAGCAGCCACGCACTGTGAAAGTGACACCCATATTCACTTAAAAGAGAGGAAGGCAACAGGTTGGGCATCGAGCTTGCCAATCAGAGCTTCTGAGGCATCTCCTGTAAATTGTCCGCCTGCTGATATACTGTAAACACAGCCTAATGCAACATGCAGTTCTCCATGTACAGACCCTTTCCCTAGCTTTAGCTTGTAAAGGGACAGATTTGTCATATATCAGATGAAGTAAATGCTGTAATTACATGTCATGTAACATCAGTAGACTGCCTTTATGCCAAGGAAAATCCACTTGTGCTGGAAGATGTTTCATTGTAACATATGTTGACCAAATGATGGAGAGATGTTAATGCGATATGCCATTTCACCTTCAGTAAAATAATTATTGGTATCTCTGTCCAAACATTTTAATTATATGTAAATAAAAGATAATCATGTTCTCTTAAGGCAAATGAGAAAGAAAACATTGTACTGAGAATCTTTGTTCATGTGGGAATAATTAATTATTTTCATAATTAATTTAATTTCAGGATGTTTTTTCACTGTTATTGGAAGATACTGCAATACGTTTCAAATGTGAATGAAAAATCATTAATAGACCTTTTGTATATAAAATCTTTATTTTTGTACGTCAACGAAAATTGTCACCACCCTCTCAAGATGATGTACAGTGCAATGTTGTGCTTAGCTCACCAAAGAATGTGAGCCAAAGTGAGTGTGCATTCTCTTTTATATGTAGCCGGTCCAACCATCTCACAATAACACAAAAAACCACCAAATACAAATAAACCATTTACAGGTTTAATATTCATTGTTGTCTTTCTTTTGTCCATTACACATGTTAAGCAGGTTCATAAGAAAGATAACCTCATACTGTGCTAAAATGTCTTTACCTCCCACCCTTTGTAAACAAAATGTGTCCAAAAGAATAAGGCTCTTATTCACAAGAAGAAGATGGAGGTTATTGTGCTACCAAGGTGAATTTCACAATGAATCCAACAGCACTTACATTTTGTGATGAATTTGTGTGTACATGACTGTTATGGAAAGCCATTTGTCAATATTAAATAAATACATAAAAAAATATATATGGCTATGAAATAAGTCCTGAAATAAATAAATGACACAATAAATATATAACTATTCAAATATAAATGTATAAATGCAGTCTAAATAAATAAATGAATGGTTTTTATTTCACAATGGTGTTTTTCAAAGGAAACCTTTTGTTTTTTCATATATTTCCTTTCTTCCATTACACAATACAATTCCTGACTATTCAACTGATAGTAATTTTGGTAGTGATTATGCTGTACAAAGATATTTTTACATTTAAACAACATTATGTTCATTCCTACAAGTGTAGCCTGTCCTATGACTTATAGTTACCTAGCAACTAACGTTAGACATAGAGCTAACGTTAGCGTTTATGGACATTTCTAATAAAAACTTAACACAAAATAACACTGACTAACTAATGATCTATTCACCTATGTAATTATTTTAAAACAGTGAATGAATACATACAAATGATGCTACTAGGCATAAATGTAGGCAAATGTAGCTGTAGTTGGCTTATATCACTGAACCGTTACGGTACGGATCCACTTTTCCGACACGACTGTCTGTCGCGTCGCATCTCGCTCTATTCCTATGGGTGACGTCACGCGACTTCAACGTGCCCGCACAGCATCCCGGGAAGGCAGCACTGCATTCGAGAAAATGTTGCGCGACAGAAAAGATGAAAATTCCCAGCTTTATGCAAATGAATCCGTTGAACGCGAAGCGACTATCCAATAGAAGTAGAGCACAGTGGAGACGGGGGGAAGGCTCGCGGTGAATCAATGGAGAAACTGATGGTGACTGTAGCCCGCAGCTGTATTTGAGGAACACCCATTAACGTACGAATGGAGGGTTGCCTTGCAACAACACTCGACATCACGCTCCAGTCGTGTTGGAAAAGTGGATCCGTACCGAAAGTTTGTAGCATTCGTTTATTTCCTAACGGTACGGATCCACTTTTCCGACACGACTGTCTGTCGCGTCGCATCTCGCTCTATTCCTATGGGTGACGTCACGCGACTTCAACGTGCCCGCATAGCATCCCGGGAAGGCAGCACTGCATTTGAGAAAATGTTGCGCGACAGAAAAGATGATAATTCCCAGCTTTATGCAAATGAATCCGTTGAACGCGAAGCGACTATCCAATAGAAGTAGAGCACAGAGGAGACGGGGGGAAGGCTCACGGTGAATCACTGGAGAAACTGATGGTGGCTGTAGCCCGCAGCTATATTTGAGGAACACCCATCAACGTACTAATGGAGGGTTGCCTTGCAACAACACCCAACACCACGCTCCAGTCGTGTCGGACAAGTGGATCTGTACCGTAACTACGGCTCACGCGACAAAGTGGTTACTAGCCAAGAGTCTTAAAGTGACAGCAACGTATATATAGAGAACTCATTAAAACTTCAAGCAAATTAAAGTTTGTACTTTTAACTGCTTATTTATAACAAAACACTCCCCGCCTGACGTGAATACACGACATCCAACAATCTAAGCACAGTCCATTGACTTAAACATCTGGAGGTAGGAGAAGCACTATTTCAGTGACAGCCTAAGAAAGAGAACAGTGCCTCCTGGTTTAATAACCTTCACTTCAACCTGTCGCACTTTTACATCTTTGCTAGGGAAAGTCTGAGTTATCAGTCCAAGAGGCCATTCATTTCTTGGTACTTCGCTGTTCCTGAGGAGAACAACACATCCTGGCTGGATGTTTGGATGGATGGCCTGCCACTTTTTGCGGGCCTGCAGTGTTGGGAGGAGTTGCTTTCTCCAGCGGTCCAAAAAGGTATTGGACAGGTGTTGGACCTGTCGCCACTGGGACTTGTATAGGTCCACTACTCCAAATTCGCCAGCAGGAGCAGGAACAATGTTCACCTTTTGCGTGAGAAGAGCAGCAGGTGTGAGTATGAACAAGTCATCAGGGTCTGTTGTTACAGGAACAAGAGGCCTGGCATTGATGATTGCTGCCACTTCTGCCATTAAGGTCACCAGCACTTCGTGTGTAAGTTTGTCTTTCAGCTGGAGAAACATTGAGTCCAGAATTCTCCTGGCAAGTCCAATCATTCTTTCCCAAGCGCCACCACAGTGGGATGCATGTGGAGGATTAAAGGTCCAAGTGCAGCCTTGGTCTGACAGGTAAGTCTTCACAGTAGTGCTTTTGATGTTTGAAGGTATCTTTAAGTCTTTACAGGCACCAACAAAGTTTTTGCCACGGTCTGAACAGATGTGTTTGACCGGCCCACACACAGCAAGGAAACGCCTTAGCACGTTGATGAAGCTGGATGTATCATGGGATTCTATGACTTCAATGTGCACAGCTCTTATGCTCATGCATGTAAAGATCACCGCCCACCGTTTACTTTGTGCAAAGCCACCTCTGGTCCTACGTGAGGAGACATTCCAAGGGCCAAACACGTCTAGACCAACATTTGTGAATGGAGGGTCTGTTGACAGACGATCAGATGGCAAACTAGCCATTTTCTGGATGCTGAGTGGCGCTCTGAGCCTCCTGAAGATTACACATTGGTGTATGATGCTGCCCACTCTTTTCCTCCCACCAACGATTCAGAAGCAAACTGAATAGACAGATCTTACCGTGAAGTGACAGCCTTGGTGGTGGATCTGCTCGTGGTGGTGTCTAATGAGCAAAACTGCAATGTGATGCTGGCCAGGGATAATCAAAGGAGTCTTTTCACTCTGATCGAGGCTTGAGTGGTGAAGACGACCTCCAACTCTTAGAAGGCCATGAGTGTCAATGAAGGGATCCAGATTTTTCAGAGGACTGTTTTTTGGTATCGTCTCTTGTTTGTGGATACATTTGATCTCTTGGCCATAGACTTCCTGTTGTACTGTTTGGATGATTATGGCTGAAGCTTGACTGGATTCCTCAACAGAGAATTCTCATTTGCAGTAATGCCAGCTCTTACAGGCACTGTTTTCTCTCTGGGTTGTCTTGCAATGACGAGCTATGTGAACAAGACGAGTCAATGCACGACACAGAGACTTCCAAGTCAAAAACTAGGCAAAGCGTTGAGAACCAAGCTGCTTGTGTGAGGCTGTAGTGGTGAAGGTGGACACTAGAGGCCGGATGTCTGGATCTGAGCTTGGATCAATGAGGTTGTAAGTACCTTCAGAGGTGCTGGACTCTGGTCTGGACAGGAACTTGGGTCCACTCAGCCAGTTGGTGTTTTTCAGGTGGGCAGCAGGGACAGAGCGTGTTGCGTGATCTGTAGGGTTCTAATCTGTTGGTACATAGTGCCACTGGTCTGGACAAGATGATCTTCGGATGCGTAACACTCGGTTGCTCACATAAACATAAAAGCGTCTGGTCTCATTGCAGATATAACCCAGGACCACTTTGCTATCTAAGTAGTAAGCTACGGCATCAAGCTGAAGGTTTAGTTCTGCTGAGATCAGGTCTGCTAACTCGACAGCAAGCACTGCTGCGCAGAGTTCCAGTCTTGGCACTGTGTGCTCAGGGCAAGGTGCCAGCTTGGCTTTCCCCATTACGAATCCAACCTGGTTGTTCCCACCAGTGTCTGTGACTTTTAAGTAGGACACAGCAGCGATGGCTTTCACTGATGCGCCACAAAAGACACATAATACTCTTCTGCTGGCTGCTGATGGTGAAGCTGCTGTGTAGCATCTGGGGATGAAAGCTCAGACAGTTCGGACAAGGAGGCTTTCCATGAAATCCAGGCAGCCTCCATTTCTTGAGGCAATGGAGCATCCCAGTCACCATTTTCAGCAGTAAGCTCTAGCAGGATAGCCTTGCCTTGGATTGTGACTGGCGCAACAAATCCAAGCGGGTCATAGAGGCTATTGATTGTCAACAAGACACCATGTTGGGTGTAAGGCTTAATTTCATTGAAGACATCGAAGAGGAAACAGTCTGTGTGGAGATTCCAATTGAGTCCAAGGCTGCGCTGCATTGGTGGCATGTCTGCACTAAGGTCCAGGTCTTTGAGGTTGCTTGCATGATCGCTGGATGGAAATGCGTCCATGACCTCTTTTTTTGTTTGCTGCAATCTTGTTCAGTCTCAAATTTGACCTTGAGAGAACATCCTGTGTCTTTTTTAACAGATCTATAGCAGCTTGAGCTGTAGGCAGGGACTTCAGGCCATCATCTACATAGAAGTTGCGCATCACAAAGTGCCTTACATCTGGGTCAATGTGGAACTCGCTGACTTGAACAGACTGTTGCAGGCCATGAATAGCCACTGCAGGTGATGGGCTGTTACCAAAGACATGGACCCTCATGCGGTAATCCACAATGGCTTTGGAGAGGTCATTGTCTTAGAACCACAGGAAGCGTAGAAAGTTCCTGTCTTCTTCTCTTACCATGAAACAGTAGAACATCTGTTCTATGTCTGCTGTAAAGGCGATGGCTTCTCTTCTGAAGCGGACTAGAACACCAAGTAGCGTGTTGTTCAGGTCAGGTCCAGTTAACAACACATAATTGAGAGACACGCCATTGTATTGGGCACTGGAATCAAACACCACACGAATCTTTGGTTTCTTTGGATGATACACTCCGAATGTTGGTAGGTACCATCGTTCTTCTTCCTCACAGAGCGGAGGGGCTAATTCAGCATGGCCCTTCTTGAACATCTTTACCATGAAGCTGATAAAGTGCTCTCTCATTTCAGGCTTCTTGTCAAAGTTACGCTTGAGAGACATGAAATGCCTCAGCGCTTGTGGTCTGTTGTCAGGGAGCCGCTGGCGTGGAACCTTGAAAGGTAACGGTGCCACCCAACTGTTGCTTGAGTCTTTTCGCAGCCCTTTATCCATTATCTTCATGAATGTCGCATCTTGAATGGAAGAAGCCACCTGGTCATCGTCCTTGGTCCGCCTAAACACTGTGCATCCCAGGTGGTCGGATTCACATGTATGTTGATCAATAGGATATGTGGGGGTGTGACTGGTGACCTGGATGTTGCTGAACTTCTCTTTAACATGGAACACATTAGGGCATGACTTAAAGAGAGTGGGGCGTTTCAGCTCTGTGGTGTTTGTGTGGAAGGCCTTGATTGTCAGAGGTTTGTGGACGTTACCTAGACACACGTTACCAACAATGACCCACCCCAGGTCCAACTTCTGTGTGTAGGGCAGGTTGTGAGAGCCATTCACCTGTTTGTGGACTTTGTGCACTCTGATAATGTCCCGTCCTAAGAGAAGCAGAATGGGGGCTTGTGGGTCAATTTCTGGGATGAGGTCTGCCACTGAGCATGATGAAGAGCCAC
>JACXGM010039080.1:0-10668 GCA_016801145.1 Umbra pygmaea
GCTGTGGTGGGCTCTAGTGGCTGGTCACTGCTGTGGTGGGCTCTAGCGGCTGGTCAGCTGCTGTGGTGGGCTCTAGCGGCTGGTCAGCTGCGGTGGTGGGCTCTAGGGGCTGGTCAGCTGCTGTGGTGGGCTCTAGCGGCTGGTCAGCTGCTGTGGTGGGCTCTAGCGGCTGGTCAGCTGCTGTGGTGGGCTCTACGGGCTGGTCAGCTGCTGTGCCCGGCTCTAGGAGCTTATAAAACCTGAGTACTCATTAACAACAGCTGATAGTCATTGGCAATCAGATCTAACCAGCTTAATGTACTGACATCATATTAAGACTTGTCAGTTACCTACCAGTTTCGTGAGCAGTTTCTCGTTTGTGGTACGGGTCCGGCGTGCTCTAGGAATTACTGTTTCAAATTAACAAAATTACTGGAAAGATAGTTCTTTTTTAGTCAAAATTCCCATCACTAGCGTGCTTCAAAACATCACTCAGCACTAATGACAATATATAAAATGGGCAAAACTTTTGACGGAGACCAAGTGAAGTCAATTAGAAGCACTTCAAGGGGCCATAACGCGAGCTACAAGGTAATGGAGCCTTTTATACATTGTTGTGTTTCTTAGAAATAAACACTGGATAAATAGAGTCTTTAAATGCTTCAGGTATAAATTCATTAGCTCTCAATCTGACGCCAAAATGAGTGGGGCTCTACGGAATGCTAACGGAAGGTGATGCCTAGGTAGCTTCAGAACGCTAAAGGATCTATCCTGCTGTACATCCACTCTGAAGCTCCCGCTATTGACGACTTCTACATGACTCTACTGGACGTCCACGTCGGCAAGGATCTATGGTGCTGTGCATCCACTCTGAAGCTCCCTCTAGTGACGGCATCCAAAGCTTTTGGATGAACAATATTGTGGCTGGAAATGTGGGTATCTACCAGCCTAGCTGATCCAATGTGTCTGAAAATGCCTTCCCAAACGGTACAGTAAAACTACCTTGTCGATTCACTGAATTATGAATCTGCAATTAGATTCGCTATGGACATTTGGAGTTCAGACACATGTCCCATGTCTCTATGGGCAGTAAAACACGTGTATCGGATCGGTACTCTGTATCGGATCGGTACTTAAAGTTCAGTACTCAGATCGGTATCGGCAATTAAAAAGTGGTATCAGTGCAGCCCTACTAGGTACGGTAAATCACTACCTAGGCCACAGGCTTAGGATACATTGGATGTCACTCTAAGATACTCGCTGGGGGGCGGGCACTAAGTTTGCTTTGAACTCTGGTGGAATGTACTCTGGATTGTCCTCGGTTGCATTGGCAGGCAGACCAGAGAATCCTTTTGCAGAAATGACTGCTTCAATGCGGTTGTGGCATGGAGGCAATCAGCCTGTGGCACTGCTGATGTGTGATGGAGGCCCAGGATGCTTCGATAGCGGCCTTAAGCTCATCCAGAATGTTGGGTCTTGCGTCTCTCAACTTCCTCTTCACAATTTCCCACAGATTCTCTATGGGGTTCAGGTCAGGAGAGTTGGCAGGCCAATTGAGCACAGTAATACCATGGTCAGTAAACCATTTACCAGTGGTTTTGGCACTGTGAGCAGGTGACAGGTCGTGCTAAAAAATGAAATCTTCATCTCCATGAAGCTTTTCAGCAGATGGAAGCATGAAATGCTCCAAAATCTCCTGATAGCTAGCTGCATTGACCCTGCCCTTGATAAAACAAAGTGGGCCAACACCAGCAGCTGACATGACACCCCAGACCATCACTGACTGTGGGACACTGGACTTCAAGCATTTTGGCATTTCCTTCTCCCCAGTCTTCCTCCAGACTCTGGCACCTTGATTTCCGAATGACATGCAAAATGTGTTGTTGTTTTGTTGTACTGCTTCTCTGTAGCCCAGGTCAGGTGCTTCTGCCGCTGTTTCTGGTTCAAAAGTGGCTTGACCTGGGGAATGCGGCACCTGTAGCCCATTTCCTGCACACGCCTGTGCACGGTGGCTCTGGATGTTTGTACTCCAGACTCAGTCCACTGCTTCTGCAGGTAATCCAAGGTCTGGAATCGGTCCTTCTCCACAATCTTCCTCAGGGTCCGGTCACCTCTTGTCGTTGTGCAGCGTTTTTTGCAACACTTTTTCCTTCCCACAGACTTCCCACTGAGGTGCCTTGATACAGCACTCTGGGAACCTATTTGTTCAGAAATTTCTTTCTGTGTCTTACCCTCTTGCTTGAGGGTGTCAATGATGGCCTTCTGGACAGCAGTCAGGTCGGCAGTCTTACCCATGGTTGCGGTTTTGAGTAATGAAACAGGCTGGGAGTTTTTAAAAGCCTCAGGAATCTTTTGCAGGTGTTTAGAGTTAATTAATTGATTCAGATGATTAGGTTAATAGCTCGTTTAGAGACCCTTTTCATGATATGCAAATTCTTTGGGATTCCCGACCAAGTATTGAGTGAAAAACTGAACAAAATTATTTGAAGGTTGACTTTCTTTTTTTTTGTATTACAAACACTTCTTTTATTGGTCAGATGAAATATGCTAGTTCTTTGAGATAGGAATTTTGGGTTTTCATGAGCTGTATGCCAAAATCATCAGTATTAAAACAATAAATGACCTGAAATATTTCAGTTGGTGTGCAATGAATCTAAAATATATGAAAGTTTAATTTTTATCATTACATTATGGAAAATAATAAACTTTATCACAATATGCTAATTTCTTGAGAAGGACCTGTACTCTACCTTGGACTGTGGTTGTTTGTGTGTGTTTGTGTATATGACCCATTGTGAGTGTTGAACTCGATTACTGAACGGTAATAACAACATGAGTGGCCAATGATTTCCATGTTTGGTCCATGAAGAGATCATAGTAGAATCTCAGAACTCTGGGTGGTGGTGATAGGGAAGCTGGGTAGCTGAACGATGACATCCAATGGGTTTTGAGGAGGCGATGAGGAGAAAGTAGGTTATTTATGTAGATTCTCCCATGAGATTGAATGTCTCTCCATGAGACATAGAGACACCAAAGCAGCTCTGTCTACATAATGACCTAATGAAGATAGTGCTGTATGTTTCAACATACGCAAAGTGGATTAGGAGGCCATATGCTGTTGATTCACTACATAATGGGGAATTTTTTATTATTGAATTAACCACTTTTAAATAAATTAAAAGTTTCAATTAAATCAAAATGTAAGCTTTTTAACAGGGAACACTTGGGTTTACATCATCGTTAGCTGTTGCATATAAACATAAATATGTGGTGTTTTTTTCTATTGACAGATACAACATAAAAACATTATAGCAGTGTGTTGAATAACCTCCAGACTGTAATAAAACGAACCAAAAAATTACCAGCAAAACCGTCTTATGATGAACTGTTAAATCAATATTTGGTTTCTCATAGCAATAGCTAAGCCAATCACAATATATCCAATATTTACATTGAATTGATGAGAGAAACTGAATCTAAACTAACTTTACCTTGCCCCCCGAATTCAGGCTCATGTATATTTTTCTTTTAAAATGCTCTAAAAGCAATTTAAAACATTTTCTAATGATTTACATCAAAATATTCAGTTTCTTTTCTTATTTGAGCAATAAACTGTAGATGTTTGCTACGAGGACATGACAAAGGTTTTTTGCTTGTGCAGTCTTCCATTGGTCATCAATGTGTTTCAGATGATAATTAGTGCAACTTTTGCATTTCACAACACAAGTCTCTGCGGCAGGTGTATTATTGAAATTTGCTGACATTACAACGCAACAATTCACCATATTGCTTGTTTTCTATTGTAGGTTTTGTCAATCAGGTGAATAGAACGTAATCTGTGTAGGATTACATTTTTTAGCCAAGACTGGCACCTGCTGGTTTGTACAGACATTACATTCTGGTACAAGCACAACAAAATCCATGAATGCAAATAAACTTTAAAAAATGTTTTGCATTTTAATTAGTAAAATCAAGCCACTTAAAAAAGAAAAATATATAGTCTGAGAGACATTTTACACATCTATACTTAAAATCAACATTTTCTTTTACAATTACACAAAAGTGCCATTCGTATTGGAAAGCAGTAAACAAATCACAAAATTACTAATTTTAAACAGTTTTAAAGAAAAAAAAACATGTTATCCTAAAGCAGTATTTTTAACACGGCCCTTTGCATCCATTTGACGTTGCTGGAGTTATTATTTACGAATATAATATCCCTTCAATTCCATACATGTTCATGGTGTTATCCAGCATTGAATTACAATGTGTTAATTCAGGTGAAATAATGTGTCAATTCCATACATGTTCATGGTGTTATCCAGCATTGAATTACAACGTGTTAATTCAGGTGAAATTATGTGTCAATTCCATACATGTTCATGGTGTTATCCAGCATTGAATTACAATGTGTTATTCAGGTGAAATAATGTGTCAATTCCATACATGTTCATTATGTTAACCAGCATTGAATTACAACGTGTTATTCAGGTGAACTAATGTGCTGTAACAGTTACATTAAGCAGCATAAGACATGACTCTAGAAGGCTGATATGACTGTGCCATCATGCTCTCAGACTAACTAAACAAGCAGTGAGCAAAAACAGACATAATGTTGAAAATATGACTAAATTACTCCAAAATATCCTCATTCATTTTTGTAATTTTACAGGAAGCATTTTTTCGTCACAGGGATTCAAAAGAGAAAAACACCCAAAATGAATTGCACACTTTCCCATTTAGGTAATTTACAATTAAGAGTGACCTACACTCTAATAAACAAACACATACTGAACATTTCCTTTATTTACTGTTACTAAGATTGTGGTTAATGTAAAAATAGGGTTATTACAAAAGTATTTGTGTTACGATATATTACACTTTGGTATTTGTAACTGTACTTTATAACCAAAAGTTTATATTTTCGGTCAGTGCTGCCATTAAGTTTGGATCATTGCAAGGTTGACAAGTATTGTGTTTTCTGTCTGTACGATCTGTCATGTGTCTCTGGAAGGAAACCCTGACAAAAGTGTTGAACAGGGAGTCAGTAAATGAACCTGAAATGACCCATGCAGATCCCATCTGACCAGCGGACAGCATGGTACCGTAACCCTGCTAGTAGATGCGCAGTGACACTTGAAACCAGCTAGTACAGTCTAATGCTGTCCTCGGATACCCTTTTTGTTTGGTGTATGACCAATATTACTTTCAGTCTTAGATATCTAACCTGTATTACTTTCTCATTGGATGATATCTAACCAGTATTAGTTTCACTTCACAGAGTTCCAGTCATTCTAAATGCATCATTGTATGTGTGTGCAAAAATATAAATGAGCTTGTTTTCCAATTCCCGGAAATTCCCTTTGCAGTGATTTAAATACTAATCTGAAGTTTCACTATGTAAAATAAATAGCAGTATAAACAGTTTCCACTATGTAACATGAACACTAGTATATTCTGTAAGTGCTTACAAACACTTTGCAACATAATAAAAATGACGAAAAATGTTCACTTTTAGGCTGCTTTAACAAAAGCATCTCAAATCTCAAATTATTTTAATTTTTGCCACAAATTGGTCATTTAATCAATCAGATTTCTCAATTTTCCAATAATTATGAGATCAGATCTGGAATGCCTTTGTCAACGCAACCTTGAAGAGGTACCCATGAGCAAGGCATTGGAAAGGTCAAAACCAATAAAAAGAATCAAACAAAACACAAAGTTCACAGATTTGCATGAGTCCAAGCTAACCACCTAATTGTGTAGCTTCAAGCCTTGTAATAAAACTGTGCATTTCTACCTATGACCAAAACCCATAGGCAGTATGTCAAAAGTATTACACTCAAACATGAGCATGTAATTTCAGACAACACTGGACCACAGAATGTATACACACAATATTATTACTAAAACATGTAATATTATCATTACTATGACAGTTTCACATTCATTTGTTCTTTAATGGCTTTGGCCATTTCTATGAATCAATACTTAACATTGTAAAAACATCTTTATATTGTAAAAGCTATTTCCCAATTATATTTTAGGGTAAAATAAGTAAAAACTGCATGTATTGTCCTTTGGTAAAAACAACCTGAATAGATATAATTAATTACTTAAAGGGGAACAATGAGGAACTTTTATATTTCTTGTTCCTGAATCCTTTGAATTAATTATTTTACTGTCTTTCTCTCATCAGTCTGCTCGCTCACTCAACAGGGCAGGGTCGAGCTAGCACAAGTGTTACGGCAAACAAAATAAAAATAAATATTTTGGGGAGTCCTATTGATTTTGGTACATAACATATACATTTTGTATGATAAATGTCATTTGTGTGGTTACAAACTTACCTTTCATGACATCAAAGCAAATGAGGAAGAAAACCTCACATCTTCCCAGCTGTAGTGCTGGAGAAAGGGCTTGTTCATGGTGTTAGAAAATGCAGTCTTCTAAAATTATACTTCAATATTCTAAACACAACATACCATTACTCTATCAATGGTATTCTTATACTGATATCCTCCCTGACAGAGAAAAGTGTGAAGTTGTAAAAATAAGTCAGCATTTTCTAGTATTTATGTTTAACTCATCCTTTTGGATACAAATGTCTAACAATAATAATTGTAGTTGTTTTCTCTTGATACTCTGTAATAATTATTAAATCGAATATCAAACATTCAAACTTCACTGCACTTCTTCAAACTGGCCACATACAAAGACAAAAACAGACAACCAACTAACATTTGGTTTTGTGCAACAATAAAACATACATGTAACAGGCAACTTAAAGTTAGCGTAAATAAACAATTTATAAAATGTTTTAGCTAATTTTAGTTAGGTAGCTACTTCAAAACACAACATCTCCCCATTCACTATAGATAAACCTCCTTTAACATTCAATAACTATTCATTGAATGGAAACATTGCTCAATTGGCTACCTACAATTGGAAATTATATTATTTCTGAGTCAAAAACACATTTCCATGCATCAAGTGGCAAATAACATTTTGTAATCACCACCACATTTTTTTTTTACAATTAGAATCTGCCCTCACATGCTGAAATCTGGAATAACATGACATTTCCTCCTTATTGGCAAGGATGTAAGAAAAGGTATGTTTTAAACCATGCAACCAACTTATTATTCTAAATGTATATGTTATGTACTATGCAACTTGGCGTCCTAATTTTGGGGTTCTTGTGAAAGAACATTCATTGCTCATGCAAAATGTTAATTATTCAAATGCATACAAAGTTGCATCAAACGCATTCATCTGTACAGAGCCATATAACCGTATACCATAACACTCACGCAACCTTAACCTTGCTGTCTCTGAGAGATAGAGCTACATGACAAGCGAAAAAGTCAAATAAGATCTTCAAGCGATTTAGAAACATACAAATGATAGAATGTTGTCATTGTTCCCCTTTAAGACATTCCACCACAGCTATAGAGCAGAAAAGTTCACCTGAGGAGATCAGGCAGTCCTGCTGTCCACAGGGGGTTCAGAGTCCTGCTCCGTCGATACCATGGATCATTTTCCTAGATTAAAACATATGCTCTGTGGAGAATGCTTAAAACTCAAAATAGGATTACTACATGTAAGCACTTAGCGTGGGCGTAGAGATTCTCAGCTCAGAGCAATGTGGGGTTGACCAGAGAACAGAGATGAACCTCTGATAACGACACCAGCGTGGAGTTCCCGGTCCAGACTGCAGTCTCCAGTTTCAGGGGGTGGAAGGGACGATGCTCTCGTTCCCAGACAGTGGTTCCTCTCCTGGGATGAGGCCCTCTGTCTCAATCGCCTCTTTAGCTTCATCCACACCGAGCAGCCCCAAAGCTCTGGAGTGGTAGAGAGTGTCGGTGAGAAACAGAGGTATCTTCTCCTCAGCATGAAGCTCCGCTATTAAAGAACTGATTGGTTTCAATAATGTGTTAACAAGTTGTCCTATATAAAAGCACAAGAAAGCCTGAGGATGACACAATAATATGCAACAGAAGCCGTATTAGTCATGTGATTCTGGCGTAGAAGTAAACATGACTCCACAACGCTTGAAACATATTGGTGTTAAGAGAATGGATGTAGCAGGTTAACTGAGCTAAACTAATGCTAAGAAAAGCTTGTGCTTAGCAAGCAAGCTAACCACACAATGAATAGATGGAAAGTGTAGTGCTTCATCGAGATGCAATGAGAAAAACCATCAGCTATGTAAACAGCCCCATATGTAAACACACTGTCCGTGCAAACACTAAATCAAAATATCAAAATAAATAGCTGACCAATGATGTCACTACACATCAAATACCCTCCAATGATGTCACTACACATCAAATACCCTCCAATGATGTCACTACACATCAAATACCCTCCAATGATGTCACTACACATCAAATACCTTCCAATGATGTCACTACACATCAAATACCCTCCAATGATGTCACTACACATCAAATACCATCCAATGATGTCACTACACATCAAATACCCTCCAATGAAATCCCCACACAAAAGAAATGCCTGTCCACACCAAGAGATAGCAGTGTGCAATGGAACACCTGACTAACTTAATTTATTAACTTCTTATTTTATTTAAACTTCCCAAGGATCATTTCATAAAGTTGTTTATATTTGCATAGCCAATACAAATCACAATCATAGCTCAGCCATGAACTTTCAAGTTTGACAGTAGTGGCCTTCATAACATGGGGGCACATATTATCAGATAAAATACATGACACACAAGTTTCGGGAATCGGTTTTGGGTTGACAGCACTTCTTCATTCCAGAAGGTTAGCTTAGCAGTTAGCAGTCTGACGAAGAAAATGTGAAGAAAGCACCTCTGTTTGCCTTTGAGGGGTTGTGGTGAGTTGGAAAGCATTGTTTGTTTGGACATTTGACCAGTAGTCGTCTAACTCTCTCCAGGAAGTTACTTAATCTGGAATGACTCGACAGAGCTGGGTGCAAGAGCTGCCTACCAAGTTAAAAATGAAGGGGGAGGAATTGAAAGTACTTAGTGGTTATATGCCAGTGATTTAAGATGCGCGAACACACACACACACAAACACACACACACACACACACACACCTCTCTTAGCTAAGGCTCATTGGCCACATGCACACTGAAAACGTTGCACTAATCTGCAGCTGTCCCATTCAGTACTGCAACACCATGTGACCATCCCCTTATCACAGAGGGTTAGGGTTAACCTACAGAACCAGACAAACAGGATCAGACTTTTGAACTTAGAAACGATGTGCAATGAACAGTGTCACTAACAACAACAAGAACATTTAAAAGTGCTTTCAAAGTCAAATGATGAGTATAATTTGTTACCATTAAAATGTTTATACATCCAGGTGTTCAAACCTTTTACACCTTAACATGGTCAAATCTTTCTTCTGCCCCATGGATTCCTGTCATGCTACAAGCAGGGACTTCAGTTTCCTACACAGCAAGTGTACCAACACTGGACCACAGAAATTAGAGCTGCGCTACCAGTTGTACCAGTAGTAGAAGTGTGTGTGGTAGAATTATTATAGTTTGCACCCCTATTTTAGTTTGGAAGTGTAGAATATTATTTATATTATATGCACAATCTAAGTGAATCATCGTGTTACCATAGTTAGCTTGAAAGCCATATGTGACATATGGTTTGCTAAGTTTAGGAATAATAGTAATAGTAGTATTAGTTGTAGTATTAGTACTCATTTTAATAGCAGTAGGATTACTACTGTGTCTGGGCAAAGGGGAAAAGCTTTCAAAAAGCGTATTATTACTACATTAATGTTAGCGGTAATAGTTTACTCACGCTAGCAGGGCCAAGGGAATTCCACAGAGTCCAGCAGCTAATAGAAAGCAGAATCCTGAGTTCCAGGTTACCGTGGCAGCGTAGACACTACTAAAGACAGCTGAAGCTGCATTGCTGCTGGCACTGTCCAGACAGGCCACGCACGCGAACAACGCTCCTAAAAACAAAGAACAAACATGATCAAATAGCTGTTAAACAGAAGGAAAGTGTGTTCATGGGCCTCTAAACATGACCAGATTTGGAAAAACAGGCTTATTGTTAAAAGAATGGAAATCATTTTGTGATTCAGTTTTAAAATGTTTATCACACACCACAATTGAATGAACAATCACGAAGCTATATTATACAGATCCTAAAAGCAGTGTTACCCTCCTTGAATTGACACATTTTGTTGCATTACAGAAACATTTAAAATCCATGACATTGTAAACTACAAAATCCCATTAGGTGAAAGTGCCATTTTGTTTCCAGAAATATTTTCCAATTATAATTTTAAAAATAATGAAAAAAGAAGAGTTAAATGAACCCCATTATGGAAAGCCTAAATGACAATCAGGATAAATCCTTCATAAATGGATAAACAATCAAATAAGTTGCATGGGCTTGCATTGACTATGTGGCATTAAAACACAATGTAGAGCCTAGAAGGAAGCAACTAGACTGTAGTGTGAATGACATAGCCTGTAAATACACTGACAGACTGACTCCTGTTCTTCAACTAGACTGACAGAGCCTGTAAATACACTGACAGACTGACTCCTGTTCTTCAACTAGACTGACAGAGCCTGTAAATACACTGACAGACTGACTCCTGTTCTTCAACTAGACTGACAGAGCCTGTAAATACACTGACAGACTGACTCCTGTTCTTCAACTA
>JACXGM010039081.1:0-10635 GCA_016801145.1 Umbra pygmaea
TGTGACTCTGTACAGCACTGACATAAAGAGGACACCTGTGACTCTGTAAAGCACTGACATAAAGAGGACACCTGTGACTCTGTAAAGCACTGACATAAAGAGTTCACCTGTGACTCTGTAAAGCACTGAAATAAAAAGGACACCTGTGACTCTGTAAAGCACTGACATAAAAAGGACCCTGTGACTCTGTAAAGCACTGACAGAAAGAGGACACCTGTGACTCTGTACAGCACTGGCAGAAAAGGAAGACAACTGTGACTCTGTACAGCACTGACGTAAGGAGGACACCTATGACTCTGTACAGCACTGACATAAAGAGGTCACCTGTGACTCTGTACAGCACTGACGTAAATAGGACACCTGTGACTCTGTACAGCACTGACATAATGAGGACACCTGTGACTCTGTACAGCACTGACGTAAATAGGACACCTGTGACTCTGTACAGCACTGACATAATGAGGACACCTGTGACTCTGTACAGCACTGACATAATGAGGACACCTGTGACTCTGTACAGCACTGACATAATGAGGACACCTGTCTCTCTGTCTTTTTCTATTCATCCTTTCTCCATCTGTAATCTCTAACTTATCTCTGGCTATAATCTCTCTATCTCTTTGCTCCTCCAGCAGGATTATTAGTCTGCACATGACTTCAGTCTGCAGATGAAAAAGGCTTAGATTACTGCAAGGAAAAAAGAGGGGTAAACAGACAGACAGACAGACAGACAGACAGACATACATACAGACAGACAGCCAGACATACAGACAGAGTTATAGACAGAGAGACAGATCGACAAGTGTTCAGAGAAAAATTAAGTAATGGGAACTGACAAACAGACCTAGGCACAGAGAGATGGGTACAGAGAGACAGCGAGGGGTAGAGATTGATATTTTCTAGATGACAGAAAGGGGTACAGACAGACAGGCAGATGGGGTACAGATAGACAAGTGTACAGATACAATATGTCTACAGAAAGGCAGAAAGGGGAAAATGTTGAGAAAAGCCTACCTAGCTTGACACTTTTTACCACTGTTCTAATTCAAAGTCACCATGCATTCAGCACTCAAGAAAAAAGTGATTTCTGGAAATGCTTTTCCTCGAGACAGTGTTTGGCCCCATGTGATCTAGCAGAGGACAAACAGACCGCTAGATGAATGGACATTGAAATACTGATGCGGTCCGATTGTTTTTATCAAAGCTGTGATTATTACTTCCTCATTGGTACCATCTTGGCACCATGAGCATATTGTCACCTCTTGCACCACCTGTGGTAGCTTCACCCCAGATGTCAAAACTCAATCAGTCGGGACTGTTCTAATAAACTCTGGGCGGAAGTTTCTCTGAGGTAAATCTCAAGGATCAGCTTCCCCTAAACCAATGTCAACTATTATTGAGGGAAATGTACATCTGACCGCAGTGAAAGAATATCTTAGCTACTCTACATTAGTGGACTGGCATTATTGTACAACCATGTAGCTGACAATAGATGCAGACTGAGTAACAGTTGGACAGCACATTGCTATAGAAGTAAAGGTTTGACCTGACTAAAAATAAAAAATAAACGAACAGTGAATGGATACACAATCATGCTATCTGCACCTAAAATGTCAATATAATGTTAAAATAACATATATTATGAGCAACACCCCATAGCCTAGCTGATGCAACATACAGTTCAATGACTGCATATATGACTTTATATTTACTAACCATATTTACAACCACATGCATGTTTTCCCATCTGAACCTACTGTATCATCACCATTTGCTAACTATATTGTATACCTACAGTACGGTACTTAGCATAGTGTTAATAAATATTATGACATTTTGCATAATTATATAACCTGTTGTGATTTTTCTTATGTAAAACAACCCTGCCTCAATTCACAGGAAAACACAATTTTATCTTTCAAATACATATTTGAAAATATTAACACATTATGCAACATGTACAGTACATTTTTTAGTAATATAGCAAAAGTAAATTTCCCCAAAAAGTTTAAAAAAAAATTGCATCACCCCTTCCAATGTAACGCTCCCTCCACCTGAAATGTCCCACGTTAAAAACTAAATGGTTTAGACCAGTGGTTCTCAAACCTCTCCCTAAGTATCCCCAGCCAGTCCATTTATGTGAACTACTACTGAGCTACCGCACCCGATTCAACTTGTTTACAAATCAACAATCAAGTCCTTGATTAGTAAATCTGGGGTTTTACTGTAGTTCAGGCTGCAGCTAAAATGTGGCACGGCTGGTGGTACCTGAGGAGAGCTTTGAATACGAAGCAAAGCATTACTCTCACAAACAACTGCACACCAGAACCTCATTTCAAATTGGGACTAGTACGGTACTATTTATTGGACTGTATTTATGACACTAGGTGAGCTCACTTTTTAGGAACAGTATGCTTTTGGAGGATCTTATAGTTGACCCTTTTCTTCCAGGCAAGTTGACTAAGAACATTTTCTAATTTGCAGCAATGGCCTGGAGAGAAGTGGGGGGAGGGAAGGGGATGCATGAGCCAATTTAAATCTGGGGATGATTAGGTTGCCATCATGGTATGAGGGCCAGATTGGACATTTTTCAGGACACAAGGGTTAACACCCTTGATTTATGAATAGTGTTAGGGGATCTTTAGTGACCACAGAGTCAGGACACCCGTTTAACGTCCCAGACGATCTTTAGACCAGAAGGAAGTGTGCCTCCAACACCACTGCCAGCAGAACTGGTCTACCATCCAGGGACTAACCATGCCCGACCCTGCTTAGCGTTAGAAGCAAACCAGTAGTGGAACACAGGGCGCTATGCTGCTGGCGTTTGAGCTTTGCCATTTGAATCGGGTGATCACTGTTCCCTTTCAAGGTGAAAAGTAATAGCCTGTTGCCCCCATCACACTTCATTCGATATCTGCAGATGAGACATTTCATCTCCTCTGAATTTGCTGGCTTCCCTTTACTACCCCCCCACCCAGCCCTGGAATAAGCTACTGAATATTCTACCTCAACAGAAATCAGTGATTTCTCAAATTTATTCTTGGATTATGTCCTGTGATAAACACTCCCCTAATATACCTAAAACTGCTTGGGAGCGTGAAATGGGTCTTGAATTTTCAAACGATTTCTGGCATAGAGTGATTGACAGAACAAGTTCTACTTCATCTTGTGCTCGTCTTGGACTCATTCAATTCAAGCCCAGACTGTCTAGAATGTATCCCACAGTGATGGATGTGTGTGACAGATGTCATTCCTCCCCATGTGACCTCTACCATATGTTTTTTACTTGCTCAAAATTAATTAACTATTGGATCTTTGCATTTCATACCCTTTCAGAAGCACAATTAATTTAGCTCCATGTCCTTTGATAGCGGTGTTCGAAATTTCTGGGGACTCTCTCTCGCTAAATTCTAAAAATGCCGATATCATTGCTTTTACTACAGTATTAGCTAGACGCAGGATTTCGCTGCAATGGAAGTCCTGTCAGCCACCCTTAGCCTCTCAGTGGCTATGTGATGTCTTGTCATTTTTAAAACGTAAAAAAATTTAATATTCCACAAGGGGATCACATTCAAAGTTTTCTGATAAATGGCAGACTTATTTTCACTTTAATAGCTTGCAGAGGCTCTCCTCAGCTCTGATTTAAATCATATAATGTTCCTAGTCCATCAAGAGTAAATCATTTTTTGTTATTGTATGTATTTGTATGTATGTTAGTGTGTTGTCAGTTTGTCTAGTTGTCTTGTGTGGGGTGTGGGGGAGGAGGAGGGTTGGTATGGGTAGCGGGGGGGGGGTTAGAGATCATGTTGGAAAATTGTAGACATGTATCAATATATTGCAGGATACATTATCTATACTGTTCTTTTCTTTCTGTTGAAATCTTTATAAAAACAAAAACAAAAAGTACCAGGTTCCAGCCCGTGAATTGCTAGCCATGCTCACTTTTTACATTTTTGTCTGGGCGAAGAGTAAAATTCTGTTCTGAATATCAGGCTAGAAAATAAATACATTTTATGGGCCTTCCCAATTACATTATTACAATTGCCGTACTATTACATTATAATATGACAGAGTGGTCTGCAATGGCCTGAATGCATGGTAACTTTAATACAGATGTATTTTGCTGAAACTAGATTGAACCTACAGTATGTTCAGGTACTGTAGCAATAGATATAATATCACCTTCTCACTCATTTGAGATAATGTTGTATTGTGTCTTGTTTTTAAAATGGGCAAGCAATGTGCAACATTCCTATTGTAATGTTTTATGTATGAAAAGTCAACCTTCGATGGTGTTTTCCTTATTACGTATACTATCCCTGTGTAGCTCGGTTAGTGCTTGTAACGCCAGGGTTGAGCCTTCAATGTGGGGACAGTATAAAAAGTTGCATGCACTCGTTACTGTAAGTTTCTCTGGTTAAGGACATCTGCAAAAGGATGTAAATGTAATTAGTACCACGCATGGTTTACCGCAACAAGCAAAACAAACTAGCCAGCACAGCACCCGTCATTTGAACCTAACAAAAGCTTCTACAGAACATATCTCACAAAAACTAAAAGCAATTGACTGAACAGGAAAACATGATCAGAGACGTGAACAGAAGAGACATACATATTGGTATTACCCAGGTAATACAAGGGATGCATATTTCTCCTCAAAACAACTTTTCCACGGATCACCTGGTCCCTCCCTGCGATCCTAATCTGGCCTCCCTGACTTGAACACTACTTGCCAGTTAGATGAGCCATGAGCATGGAGGTACATTTTCCCACAGTAATGGAATTTCCAAAGACACCCCCTCACCCAGAAGAGAAGGAATAGCAGCAGCTTAAACCACATTATGCCTCACTGCTGGGTAATACACACACACACACGCACACGCACACGCACACATACAGACAGTAAAGAAATGGCACACTCCAAACAGATTAATTCTGGCCCTCTAACATAACTACCCCATAACAAGATGAAGGGTGTCTGCAGTGCTGCTATCATATGTTAGTTACCATGACGATGATGGTCACGGGTCTATCGCTGCCCCCGGCACTGCTGCCACGGCCGGGCGGCAGGACGTCCAGGGAGAGCTGGTCCTGGCGGGAACACATTTGGGCACAGTTGGCACGGCCCACAGAACGCAGTGCCTGGAGGAGAACCACACTGGATGAGCAGCCCATGCCCAGGGAACCAACCGCCTCAATCCCCGGATGGAGCCCTCTGGCCTGGGTACACAACCCAGCCCTGGCCCCCTGTCAGTGGCAGTTGGCACCTTTGTCCAGCCTTATGAAGCTATGCAGAGCTATGTCCAGGAAACCAGCTACAGTTTAGTCCAGGTTAGGGTAGCTCTAGTTCTCCCTGGGCCTCCTCTCCAATGCTCTAGTCCTGCCTGGCTGCTCCATACTCTGGGCTCCGGCTGCAGAATACAGAGGCTGCCTTGTCCCCACTCCACTCTGCACTGATCTGATCAGCCTACACTGCAGCTGTGCACAGCTGGCTCCTCCAATAGCAGCACGCTACGGCCGTCAGCTGACCAGATCCAGCAGCCAAAAACACATGCTGGCACACCCTCTCTTGCGCCCAGTCTCACTCGTCCCGTTGCCTTCTTACTTTCTCGCTCTCCGCTCTGTTTCTATCCCTCTCTTCTCTCATCCACACATACTGATCTCACACAAACACTGCTGGAGTGAACTCTGGGAACTGCACTCTAAGTAACGAACAGCTGGTTTACACCAGCAGTAACAGTGCCATTTAAATATTCGGGCTACACACACACTCACACACGCAGAATCCATACTTTCTCTTCATTTCTCCTGCTATAAAACATTAAAATAGCTCATATATTTGCTGAGGGGCAGAGAAACTGCTGCAGTCTGCAGCAAAATAGCAGAATAGCAAAAAGAATGAGAAACAGGAGAGAGCACAAAAAACACATGTCACTATCTGGAAAAAGCACAGAAATACCCTGAGAAACAAGAAGTGACAGCACATCCAGAGTCAGTTCAATGGGATTCAAAATATCAATTAAATTAAATGCCTTCAGGAACAATTGGTAATAAATAAACCCACACCACGCTGAGTACCTATCCCAACTGGAAAAGTGTGGATGCTTCTTTAACCTTTTCAGCCTTCTGACAGTAAAAAAAACAGTAAAAGAATGTGCTTCTTTTGGATGGTTTGCTTGTCCTGGTGCATTATTATGACACGTGTTTGGAGTTGTAGCACTACTGAGGAAAGTGGAGCACACACGCTTGTGGAGTAGCCTTCCACATCTATCAGCAATTACACAGAGTTTATTAGTGACCCAGCAGTCAGAGACAGCCTCAGGTCCACCCCACCTACCCAGATTTGTAGATGATATTCCCCTCTATTTAACTGAACCCCAAAACCTGGTATTCCAGTTAAACTTGACTTTGTAAGTTTCAGACCTTGTTTGAATATAAAATTAACAGAAATAAGAATGCCCATACAAACTTAAAAGGCCTCTTGGTCACAGCATCGTCCAGCGTCTTTGTTTTCGAAGCAGGTTTAACCAAAACCACTTCTGTTTTTGGCTAGGGGCGTATTCCAGCCTCAAAAGGCTGCGTCATTGGTCAACAACATGAGAGTAGTGGTTGGATAGATTGAGAAAGCATCCCATGGGTAAAGTGAGTGAGCGAGTGTTCATTCTGCAGCAGCAAAGCGCAGGTTCTCTCTCTCGCCTCAGCCCTCAACACTGGATGTCACTACAGCTCGGCTAAGATCCTAATCATGATTTATGTTACAAAATACTTTACAAAATAGTTGTTTTGATTAGAAAATAACACATATGGATTTGGCTGCAATGTAATTACAAGTGATCAGCGCGTAATCTGGATATCATAATATGGAGTTGCTCGCTTGAGGCCATACCAGTAGGATTTGGATTTAGCATCCTTTCCTGAAGTGGTGAACGTAGCCTATTGTATAAAAGGAACAGGAACCTGTGGTTATTAAATGCCTAAGAAGTATTGCTATATAATTGTGCTCATTTAATCCATTTAAATAATTTAATTTATCAGCCTCTATCCAGCCAACTTGCTCAGTGGCGTCGGACCAAGGGAAAAGGGGTACTAAGTACAGTCTTATGCAAAGGTTTAGGCACCCCTGACAATTTCCATGATATTCATTTATAAAAAATGGGTGTTTGATCAGCAATTTCATTTTGATCTATCAAATAACTGAAGGACACAGTAATGTTTTTGTATTAAAATGGGGTTAATTGGATTAATAGAAAATGTGCAATATGAATCAAAATGAAATTAGACAGGTGAATAAATTTGGGCACCCTTGTCATTTTGTTGATTTGAATATCTGTAACTACCTAGCACGGATTCATTGGAACACACAATTGGTTTGGTTGAGCTCATTAAGTCATTTATAGTCTCCTCAGTCATATTTACCTAGCTGGAGAACAAAGGTCAAACACACTGAATCCCATGTTCGCCGTGTCTTTCTGATGTGGTCAGGTGCACTGGTCTTAGCTGAGTTGAGAGAGGCCTGCAGATCCCTGGATGTTGTTCTACAGTTTTTGTGACTTCTTGTATGAGGTTATGCGTTGCTTGAGGAAATTATGGCAAAATCCACTTTTTCCTCAAACTTGCTCCAGTATTTCTCTATACAGAATTCCTGCAATTGTGGTTTGGTGGAGGCACAGAGCCTTAGACATGGCTTTGTTTTCCAAACTTTAGTGCATCAACAACTTTTTTTTCTCCAGAAATGAAAACATGATGCAGACTCTTAGGTCTTCCAAAACCTACTGTATGTAAAATAACTGGATAATAACAGTTGTAAGCTATAACTGGAAAGATAAATGTGATTCTGGATGACAACACGCTTGCCTCCACATTACAGCTGCATGCAAAAACAAGTGAAATCAGTGTGGCTCACCACTGATCTGAGAACTCTGCAGCTATCATCTAAGAAGAGCCAAACTGATTCTAGATTAGGATTCCTATTCTAAAATAACCTTTGTAAACCGAAGCCCAGGGTTATATAGAATGCAGCTAATTGTGTAGACTGGGTTAGGATGGCTATCAATACATCACAGTGCAATGACAGTGTTTAAGCTTGACAGACACACTACAGGGACAATGTCTGATCCCCTGACGAAGTACACACATTCTTAACGCTCAGTGTGACCCGTCAGTCTCACCCTTCCTCCTCTCTCTCACTCTCACTGCTGTTCTCACTCTCATTTTTCATTTCCCATTCTGCCTCTTTCACCCTCTTTTCTCTAACTGTCATTAACTCCTCCCATCAGGTCCACCCTTGTGCTCTGGCTACATCCATTATGTGTGTGTGTGTGTGTGTGTGTGTGTGTGTTTGTGTGTCTGTGTGTCTGTGTAGGTGTGTGTGCGTGCGTGGGAGAGAGAGAGAGAAGAATTACATCAGCCATCTTCCCAGTCTTCATGCTCTCCTGGATCCAGTAAATGGGAGGCCACCGTCTGCAGACTCCAGTGATATCAGTCTGCAGTCTGCAGGCTCCCCAGTCACATTAGGCTCCAGTGTGTGTCCCAAATTACTGTTCTATTCTCGATCCAAAGAAGTGCACTACAATACAGTATGTACCCGGGTGCCATACAGAAAGCTGCAGGCCAAGTGTGTGAGTCACAACACGGTGGTTTGATGTGGTGAGGGGGGGGCACGGTTTACATGAGGAAAACATTCCGCCGTTTCCATGACCACCACAACAGGATGCTGCTGCTCGGCGTGGAGTATTTAGAGGCAAACTCAGGGTCCCTGACCAGTCCCAGCTAACACACAATGAGGATACATTCTCCCTCGCTTTCTCTCCATCATTGTCTCTCTCTCTCTCTCTCCATCTCCTTATCCTGTTCTCTCGGTCTCTGTCTCTCTCTCTCTCGGTCTGTCCATTCTTGTCTGTCTCTAAGTGTGTCTCTGTTTCTTCTCCCCTCTCACTGTCATTTCTTTCCTCAGTCTGGATCTCTGTCACCCCTCCACCTCTCCGACTCTCTATCCCTCTCTCTCCATTCTTCTCTCCATTGGGTAACAACTCTCAGGATAAGGAATTAAAAGTTCACTCAAACTGCAAACAAAAGTGACACATTTGTAAAAAGCTAATGAATTTCCCGAAAGCTAGCTGGACTCAGGAGTCAGCTAAAAATCCATTCAATGAGATAAAATTGGAGGTGTTTATCAAGACATCAAGGCCACATCTCCACCAAATTCAAGTTCATGTTTTGTTTATTTGTCACATGTACAGGAGACACAGATGTAATTTAATGTATAGTGAAAATGTTATGCCACATCTCAGCAAATCAATTATGATAGTAAAGGGAAATGGCAATAAAGAATAAGATTTATGTGTGACAGAGGAGTAATGACTTAAATATAAGCACATTATTTTTAAGTTATATTTTCTTATCAACTTTTTGCATATCCCAAAAATATTGCTAAACTGAAACAGTTTGGTAAAAAGGAATGGTCCAAAATTCCTCCTGAGTTTTGTGCAGGTCTGATCTGTGCATACAGGAAACCTTTTGTTCAGTTTATTGCTGCCTAAGGCATGTCAGCCAGTTATTAAATCAACCATGCATCGTGAATGCCTACATGATGTGTACAATAACGAACTGAAAACATATAATTGTTTGAATGTTATTAGTTTGAGACAGTGTCTACTGTTGTGACTATTTGAAGATCAGATGACGCATAAAATAGAAATTTATGCAGAAATCCAGGTAATTCCAAAGAGTTCAGACACTATTACTTGCCACTGTATGTTACAGTCCCACTAAAAGTGTATACGTACTTAATTTCAGGTCTAAATTAACCTGTTTTGTAAACCACGGTAGATTACAATGTCTTGTTTGTGTTGTCTGCTAGTTACAGTATCGCTTTATACCACAAAATGGAACTATTATTTGCTGCTGTGCACTATGAGGGACACATACACACAAACCTGCACATCCCACACACGGCAAAACACATTTGCACACACGCACACCCTGACACACACTAACAAACCTACACACACACCTGTGCACGCACACCCTCACACCTACACAGACACACAGACACACACACACGCGCACACCCTCACACCTACACAGACACACAGACACACAGACAGACACACACACACACGCGCACACCCTCACACCTACACAGACACACACCCCTGTTAATCTAAACCACAGCCTCCCTTCCTCTGTGATCACATAGAGTTCTCAGTAAAACCTCCATATTCTCTAAGACAGAACCTTAAATAACACATGAAGATTGAGGTGCTTTCTCTCTTTCTGTGGCCTTTCTTTTACTTAGTTCTAAAGCAAGTAGTCCTTCGTCTCATTCATTGTGTTGTCCTACTCCTTCATATCAACATTGCATCCATACATGTTCTTTAGCTCTGGCTGCCCCATTACACCAAGTAGTATCGACAGTATTTGTAAATGGAGCTAGTAAATACATATGACGCTGATTTTGACTCTATGCCTAGGGAACTTTTGCAATCTGTGTTGCTATGTGTTTTGTATATACTGTTCATCAACACAATTAACTTTCCTCCTAAGGAAAACAGTAATGATAGAAGTTTATAAACTGATCCAGCTGTAACAGTGATGACTGAGGTGTATAACCTGATTCAGCTGTAACAGTGATGA
>JACXGM010039082.1:0-10666 GCA_016801145.1 Umbra pygmaea
ACACAGAGAGTGAGAGAAAGATAGAGAAACACAGAGAGTGAGAGAAAGATAGAGAAACACAGAGAGTGAGAGAAAGATAGAGAAACACAGAGAGTGAGAGAAAGATAGATAAACACAGAGAGTGAGAGAAAGATAAACACAGAGAGTGGGAGAAAGATAGAGAAACACAGAGAGTGAGAGAAAGATAGAGCAACACAGAGAGTGGGAGAAAGATAGAGAAGCACAGAAAGTTAGAGAAAGATAGAGAAACACAGAGAGTGAGAGAAAAATAGAGAAACACAGAGAAACACAGAGTGAGAGAAAGATAGAGAAACACAGAGAGTGAGAGAAAGGTAGAGAAACACAGAGAGTGGGAGAAAGATAAACACAGAGAGAGAGAGAAAGATAGAGAAACACAGAGAGTGAGAGAAAGATAGAGCAACACAGAGAGTGGGAGAAAGATAGAGAAACACAGAGAGTGAGAGAAAGATAGAGAAACACAGAGAGTGAGAGAAAGATAGAGCAACACAGAGTGGGAGTAAGATAGAGTGAGAGAAAGTTAGAGCATGAGAGAAAGACAGAGTGAGATCTTCTGTGAACACAGAGTGAGAGAACGAAAGAGAGATATACAGAGAAAAAGACAGAGAGTGAGAGAACGTCAGAAAGACAGAGAGTGAGAGAACGTCAGAAAGACAGAGAAATAGAGGGAGAGTAAGACAGAGAGAGTGAGAAAAAGAGTGAGAGAAACACAGATGAGAGAAATAGAGTGATTTGATTAGTGGAAATATTGTCTCTATAGGGAACCCTTTTTATGGTTTCTATAAGTACCATTTTGGAGTCCAATGAGAACCCTTTTTGGCTACATAACCATACATATGCACATAGAACCTTTTCCACTGAATATTCCTAATGGACACCGAAATGGTTAAATCCCAAAAGGGGTTCAAATTGGAACCAAAAAAAGGTTATTCTTGGAAGCATATAATCTCCTATTAGGACAAATGTGATTGTATGGTTTACATGGGTCAATCATTAGTGGTAGGTTTACTCAGAGACGAAACAATATTTGAATGGACTAACCATTCACATTTCTGTGGACGGTTATTGCAGGACGCTGTAGAATATTATCTCAGGACTTTCGAATAGTTGATCGAGATCAAGAAAAGTCTGCGTCATTAAACCGTACATTTCAGAAATTATCCCAAATTACGTGATATTCATGAAACTTTTGTTACAAAATGAATTAGTTATATGCAAACATATTTCCAGTATTTTACGTTTCAGCTGCACGTTTTACTACTAGCCTATATTAGTTCTTCTATTACGGCGCACTTCTGTTGCTTGGATTCATGCTAGAACATTCCATATAGTTCTCAAATTATATTCAAACGTTCACGATTAGGGTTAGGGTTAAGGTTAGGGTTAGGCATGATTTTGGGGGGGACGGGTATTGCCCCCCCCCCTTGGTGGTATAATTGCTCCTCTACCAGCCGGGTCTGATTACAAGATGTATCTGTTTACGCAGAGATGGTGACAACTATAGCCGAGACCTTACTTATTCATACAACAACATATTCAGGGGAGGATGTACTGCACATTGTCACTGTTACGTTAAACCCAAAGCGCCTATGTGAGAACGACAATTGATTCAAAACAGATTTAAACTTGGACTAGGACTTCAATAGGCTAGTAATAAATAGTAGTTAATTTAAAGACATATGCCTACGTAATAGTCTACAATATAGTTAGTTATAAGCAATCATTTGTAAATATTGCTTTATTATTTTTGGATATCTATATCGGCTACTGACCTATAACCGATTTAATATGGCTATAGAAGCAACCTTCCGGGAATTAATACGTTTGAGGTTAAACTAGAGAGTTCCACTGTACCAGCGTGTGGTAGACGGATGGATGAATGAATTGATGAAATATGAATGGATTAGACTGATAAATCAACCTGATCCATAAATGGAAGGGAGGACGAGATGGGAGGACAGAAGGAAGGAAGGAGGAATAGATGGATTTAGTGAGGTGTTGATGGCAAGACGAGTAGGGTTGGTTGATTGATAGATGGATAGTTATCAGCAAAGCTGGAAATGAATTAAGTTAGAGGAAGAAGGGGAAATAATGGTGTTTAATTTGGTTCCCGCTTTAGGCTATCCATGCAGTTAATATTACGGTGATGAAATGTGCGCTGTGGATAACTCAGGTGGGACACGCCTGTGCTGAACTGTGGTTGCTCGGTGTGCTGGACTATGATATTAACGCCCGATGCATTTCATTAACCTAGCTGCTACGTCCTCGCACTGGCCAGACAAGCAGAACTACACATTTCACAGAGCGTCATGTTTGCTTCCTTGAAGTGAAGCATTAAGGAAGTTTCTAAGTTTCAGCGTTTTAATTGTCGCATACACATTTTAATGGGTGCTGTCGTGGTGTAGTGAAAATGCAAATGTAGCCTAACACTGTAAAAAGGTTTTTGCGATATACACATTTAAAAAATAACACATTTTATCTAGCCAAGTCAACTAAACGTTAAAAATGTGTTGATTTGACGAATCATTTTGAGTTTATAAACATATATATAAAATCAAGTTTAGTAAGCAAAAAACAATGTTTTCATACAACTTTTAAAATAGAACCAATACGTTGAATGAATTTAAGCAAGATTACAGCTGAGTCTACAAAAATTAAGTTATGATAACTAAATCTCATTCTTTTGTCTTAAGTTAAGCTAAGATTGATGTTTACTCAACTTTCCATTCAGCTGCAAGAAGTGGAGTCCGCTAAAGAAAGACAACTACATTATTTAAATGTTCTAGTGCATTGTGGGTAATACAACAAGAAAGTCGATTTCTGTATTTCTGTTACACAGCTTGTTGTGCCATGAGGGTTGATTGATAATGACGAATTGACATAAAAAATTGAATGAACTCTAAATACGAATTTATACGGAAAAATTGTCAAGTTAACTTAATTTAATGTTCACATAACATTTGCTTATTTTAAAACAACTCAACATTTCAAGTTAACATAACTCGAGACTATGTTTATTAATCTAGGAATAGATCATACTGACAAAATGGTGAAATGGATTTAACAGTATTTTAACATACATTTGATATAGCTTTGAATTTAACTATTTGTCTTTTACTGATGTAAATGTTTTTATTGATGCAAATTTCTCTATGCTTTTTATGCTTTGAATTTAACTATTTGTCTTTAACTGATGTAAATGTTTTTATTGATGCAAATTTCTTCCACTTTATTTGACTTTATTGATGTAAAGCACTTTGAGCTGCATTCCTTGTATGAAAGGTGCTGTATAAATAAAGGTTATTATTATTATTATTATTATAGCTATAGGATTAATTAACACGTAAAGTACCCCTAGCTTGAAAAAGACCACGCAACGAAGTTGACATTAATATGTTGAGACAGTATGTTTTACAGTGCAATGTTGTTATCTTATTACGGGTAAACGCATAATCCGAATCCACATGTTTCCACAATGAGGGTACTAATGTTATACATTTTAATATATGAGTGTTTATGTTTCTTAATAAATCAATGTAACGTGTTAAATCTGCAGACTGTTATAGGACACCACTCTTACTGTATGTCGTTTTTTTAAACTAACAGCAAAATGGTGATGGGTTTAAAAGTAACACATATGTGTTGTCCTTACCTGGACACAACAATTGTTAGTTTTAACACATCTGTTCTAAGACTGCATTATCCACTCAGCTCCTTATAATAGTATTAATTTATATTATTGATTTGTAAATATGATATTTAGTCAAGTGATATTCCAACAATCCGCTTATAGTGATGCAAGGAAAGTGACAAAGAACAACATTGTTCAGCACAGCAGACGGAATGTGTTTTATATGTGTGTGTTTAGTGAGTAAGAGTGTATGTCCACGAAGAGTGTGTTTTATATGTGAATGTTTAGTGAGTAAGAGTGTATGTCCACAAGAGTGTGTTTTATATGTGAATGTTTAGTGATTAAGATTGTATGTCCACGAAGAGTGTGTTTTATATGTGAATGTTTAGTGAGTAAGATTGTATGTCCACGAAGAGTGTGTTTTATATGTGTGTGTTTAGTGAGTAAGAGTGTATGTCCACAAGAGTGTGTTTTATATGTGTGTGTTTAGTGAGTAAGAGTGTATGTCCACAAGAGTGTGTTTTATATGTGTGTGTGAATGTTTAGTAAGTAAGAGTGTGCATCTACAAGAGTGTGTTTTATATGTGCATGTTTATTGAGTAAGAGTGTGCGTCCACAAGAGTGTGTTTTATAAGTGCATGTTTAGTGAGTAAGAGTGTATGTCCACAAGAGTGTGTTTTATATGTGAATGTTTAGTGAGTAAGAGTGTGTGTCCACGAAGAGTGTTGAAATGAGCAGGAGTCTGAGTGTGAGTTTTGAAGGCCTGGGGGTATGAAGATGCTCCAGAATCATGTCTATCTACTGGTGCTAGGAGAGCGAACATGGCTGGGGTATTTGAGTGTTTGGGTTATGTCCTATTGGGACCCTATCGCCGTTTGGGCAGACTACCACCATCCCGACGATCTGTATACAAATTAACCAACATAAATTACACTGCATTACATTGTACACATTGTAGCAATGACTGTATACAGGGAATGCATTGTGTTTGTTGATGAAAACGAGGAGCAAGACGAGTTGTTTGTCCTGAATAACACTGACTGGCTGACTGAAAGGATCTAACGTGAAGGGTTACGTTCTAAAATAATGATATTCGATCCAACATATGTTCTATCTGCATTTATATAATAACGAGTTGTGTGAAACAAATTATTACTCAAATGCCATTATTCTCAGCTTTTATAATTACACGTCTGAAAGGTAAAATAGGCTACATAACCTGTCCCCTATTTTTCATTCTATAAATGTTTTACCGGGTTACTAAACCTTATTATTTGTAATACTCCATTCATTTACCAGCTAATATTGACAGGAATAGATGGAGTGCAGGAGGTTCTAAAGGCAGTTGTCGGTAATTGAAATTAAAATACACGATCACACACTGCTTGTCCTGGAAAACCGGACTGCGTGCAGATAGGCTTCCTATTGGACTAGAGGACAATTCGGACACCACGTCGTTCGCCTGCAGGATTCGGACGGTCCAATCAGCGTTAGGCTCCTACTGATCCTATCAGGCGTTGGGTGTGACGTCAGAGTGTTGCCCGGGCTGTGATTGGTTGTCGAGAGGATGATTGACAGTTGTGGAAAGGACCAGGGGCTAGCGCGCGGGCGCTGTCCACATGAGAGCAGGTACTGAAACGCGTGCAACTGTGGCTCGCTCCTCGGCTCGCGTTGTGACCGGACGCACATACAGCCATCCAGACTCCCGAATAAAGATCACGGTGACAGGGAGCATTTACAACGACATTCCTGTACAGGCACGCACGTACATATAACGTGGATTTTATGTGTGCAAGACGTGTGTTTTAAGAGAGGCAAACAAGCGAGCGAAGCTGTGTTTTCCCCTCACACAGACACAGTCCGGACAAGAACTCAACCCCAGACCTCCCACCGAAGCTTTACATAATGAGCAACTTAACTTTTTTTGGACCCCATTTCAATTTTTCTCTTTTGATAAACTTTTCGATTTGATCTTTCTAAAATGTGCCTCGCTGTTTCCCACCAGCGCGCTTTGAAAGAAGCCACGAAAACGGTGATGGAGTTTTGGAAGTGTTTCTGGAAACGGAGAATCTGAGAAGAAAGCTAACGCTGCTTTTCAACAGTTTGAAAAACATTATATCTGCACTGAGTCCACTGGACGCCAACCACGGGATTTCTAGATTTTTTACCAGAGAGAGAGAGAGAGAGAGAGAGAGAGAGAGAGAGAGAGAGAGAGAGAGAGAGAGAGAGAGAGAGAGAGAGAGAGAGAGAGAGAGAGAGAAGATTTTAACCGACCAAGGGGCTCCAGGCATATCGGTGAGAGGGACCGTACGTTTACCGTGTGTTTACCGTGTGAGTGACGGCAGCTTCAGTCACAGTTCAGGGGTCAGGGCCAACGGACCGAGAAGACAACATAGATTCCTTTACTAAAAGAGCCCGAGAGACAATCCCGTCTCCATCTGTTATATTTTTCTATGATAACTTGGACTTGATTTTTATTTTTATTTTGGACTTGCCTTAAAATCAGCAATCCATTGGGTATTGGAAGCGTGGGTTATCTGATTTATTTACCGGCCTCGGAGGCACCAAGGCTTGCTCTCGGTTGAGTGGGTGAGCCTGCTGTCCAAGTGAAGAAGTTTAATCTCTATTTATCATAGTTACAAACTCTTTGACATATCACTATTTTATTATATTTTTTGTTCTAGGCATTTCGTTAACTTTTGGCTTTTAAACAGCAGATTTTTCTAAGAAAAGTTTTTCCCTTCTCTCTCGTCTAGTCTATTACAGAAAAAAAACAAGATATATATTTTCCATTTGGAGGAACCAGTACTTTCTTTCAATTCGGGTACTTAATTGTTTTTCTGTTACGCATCCATCACCTCTCAGGGTGTGAGCCCTAGAGACAAGGGCATAACCCGGTGGGCTCGTGAAGGCGTTCATACCATAGGGACCTCCACCACGCAGCCGCGAGACCAGCCTAATGGAGATTCACTGCAAACACGACCCGTTCGCTGCGATGCACAGTAAGTAACGTTAACGTCCCTCCGGTATTCTACACAGAATGATAGAACAACTCTGCATGGAATCTTTTCTGCCACGGCATAGGCTGGGGTGCTTGTGTTCAACAAAGTCAACAGATGCTACGGAGAGGCTCAAACTTTGTTAATGATAATAAATAGCTAATGTATGAGGGAGAAGGTGACAGACAGGAGTTTGTAATGTGTGTGCTGGTGAATGTTGCGTGCCGTCTGCTGCTTTGTGTATAGTCAGTTTTTTTCTTTTTACCTCTTGTGCTGAGGGGGCAGTGGGGTTGAAGGGCCACCGGCCAAAGTCGGGGCCATGGCTAACAAAGCCTGACTAAAAACTGAACTTGACACGCCGTGTTCAGGTGCAATAAAACATTAAATACCCGTAGGACCGACCACAACAGTTCATGTGCACGCGGTCCCGGTAAAGGCATAGTGGAAGTGTCACAGCATATTATCAGCGGCAATAAGGCAAGCTGTGGGCTCGTGGTGGGAAGAGCGCAGTGGACAACCTTGGTCAGTCATTCGTGACATGGCGGGCAGAAGCGTGAGGTCACGGGGTAGCTATTCTCTCACTCTCTTTTCTTCCTCAAGACTTCACACCATCTCTCTCTGGACCCACTCTGTCTCGGCCTCTGGTCAATAGGTCTTGTCCCGGTGAGAATCGAGTTTTGTTAAACACCCCCCCATTTCTTTTCACAGAGCAGTTTAAAAATGACCACGACCTTTTGCCTTTTTTGAACCAACAGAATAGTCTGTCTGCTTGGTTATGTATAGGTATAGATTTATAAACAAAAGCGATACCATGCCAAGTCACGGCAATAGACATAGTCCAAAAGCAATTATTTAATTAAAATTAAGTCTAGGCTAATTTTAATTAAATATTTAATTTCTAGGCTATATCGCTTTATGTTACATAGTTTTCTCAAATGTCTAAAATGTGCCTTCATACAGGCTAATGGGACCTATTATGACCTATAGCCAATTCGTTTTTTTATGGGTGTATAAAATATGGACCACCTAAAGCGCAGATTGTACGACCAGTCTCATATATATGTACATTCTAATCAACGTAATACGGTTTATATACCCCTGGTTTACTGTGTCTCAGTGCTGGTACAGACTTGTCCCCTCTCTCGCGCCGTTATGTGAAACGACAGACATTCTCACGGTGAGTTTTACGGCGGATTAGGCACCGTGCACGTTTCTAAAGCTAGAACGAATCACGTTTCCTCTGCAACGTGTGCCTGGGCCAGCGGCCGTTCTAGAATTACTAGAATTACTGTCGCTTATACTGCAAAGACAGGCCACAGGGATGCTCTTTAAACGATTAGGATGCAGTTCAGAGGTGGCGAAGAGTGCAAGGCATATATTGCACGTGTGAAACTTTATGGCTGGCTGGAAGATTGGATTGTATGTGTGTGGTTCAACTGAAAATTGAGTGAGAAAAACGTACGTACTTATGAACGGAACATAGGATAGACATGACTAGAAATTAAATACATGCGATTTTATTAAGATATGTGTGGCTATTATTGGAAAACATGTACCCTACCATGGCTGTTGTCACCACACAAAGCGTCATAATACTTAGGCCTAGCTATGAACAGTTACATAATATAATTGCTAATCTAAAGTATATTCTGTCAAGGAGGTGTCTTTTCTTAAGATCCTGGTTATTTAGTTTTTAATTGTGTGAAAAAAATAATAATGCAAAAAAATAAATATATAAAATGTACTACAAATGCAGATAATATAGTAGCCCAAGTCACACGCCGTCAATGGTGTATTAATTTATTTGTCGTTCGACGTTGGACAGTTTTGCTGTGTTTACACTTAAATGCTTATTAGAAGTGAACAACAGTCGCTGCATGGTCCCTCTGTAGCGGGAGTCTTTGCATGCTTTGTGCAACGAGGGTTTGTGGACCTGCTCAAAAGACTTGGCTAAACATCTCATCCGTTGGCACTAAGTTACACCATTTTGATTTTTAGACTCCAGTTAATAGGCAACAGATAAATACTACTTTAAATAATCAGATTAATTGTTCTATTATTAGGGAGCAGACAATGTTATTATTATTATTTTTATTTAGACCCGGTTCGTTTTGTAGCTATTATTAGTTTATTGGCAGCGTATGTGTATTTTTATTACTTTTAATTGTCTGTAAATGTTATTACGATACTATTGTAGTTGTTATGAAAGCAGTAGTCCATGTAGGTTAAACATAATCTCAGATAACAATACTATAACAAAATAACAGTTGCATAGAATTAAACCCTTCTCCTAAACAAATTGAAAAACAACCCTAACTTTTATTTAACGTTTTAAACGTTATAATAACATGTAACGAATTTAACTGTTGTTGTTGTTGGTTGTTTTGGTTGTTGTAAAGCACTATATACATTTTCTATTTACCACTGCCTATAGGTTAATAGAAATAGGATTTAGTGGGTTTGCGTCTGTCGAGTAAAGCAATTATCAATTAGTGATAAATATCTTAGTATATTGATGACTTAAATTAAACCGTATTAAAATAATATGGACGTTTAGATATTATTACATTATTATTATGTTGTTTATTTTTATAAATGTCATATCGTTCTTGTCTATGAAATCTGCAAAAACAACTTAATATAATGTTAATATTCCCATCCTGAAAAAACAACGAGAGAATAATAATGATCGACTTTAAAAAACGCCAAGCTTGCACATCTAACGCATCTCACCATTGTTTACATAAGATGATTCGTGTCATCATTGGTATTCTGTCCAACAACTTTACAAACCGGATTTTCACCGGAAGGTAATTTCTTTCCTCTGTCGGTTGCTTTCCGCTGCCACTAGCCTTCTGAATAGAGGCTGGTTAGCAGGGTAACTGTTGTGGGTATTTTTCATTTGCCTTATTTTTGAATCGTTAGTCCGTGACGGCGCGGGAAGTGAGAGACCGAGGGAGAATAGAGAGAGGGTAAAGACAGAAAAGAGAGCTAATAGAGGGCAGAGAGAAGAAAAACGATATATATAGAGAGAAAGAGAGTAGTAAAGAAAACAAAGGTGGCTGAATATGGTGGAAACATCAGGGTACAACTTTAGTTCCCGAAAGAACTATAGAATTAATCATTGCTTAAGAGAGGAGTGTGATAAAAATTGTTATTAATGAAATAGAAGAGACAGAGAGGGTGACCCTCTTTAGTCCCAAACACACACAAATAAACCACACACAATTTGAAGGGTGTTGTCTGGAGTATTTTTATCATTTTGCTTAAACGTCCATAACCGTGCTGAAATAAATGTTATCTAACCGCCTAGCCTATACACATAGGCGACACCTCCTGAAAGTTAATGGAAAGTTTGCGCTTTGTCAATCAATACAATGAATAAAATGGGTTATTGATTCAAAGTTTCGTTTTAAAATAGCAGATTAAAAGTAAACATTATTCTCAAAGTATAGCCGACTATAACGATTTTCTTATCATTTCTTAGCCAGTAAAAATAGAAAATTCAAAACATATAATCCTGACTGTCCAATAATGGCGGTGTGCCTAAACGCCTTAACGTAGCCTAAATACACAGATAAGTGTATAAATAAATAGTTATCATTCGTTTGTAGGTCACAGGACCACTTTTCTCTATCCCTTCACAAAGCACAGCGCATTCTGGGCACTGGCCTAGATAGCGGTAGTGAAAGGCAGCGTTTCATTTAACCTTATCTATCAGAGTGAACTGAGAGCTGCTGCTACACGTACGGAGAGAGACGGAGAGGCAAGGTTCTATAAATGTCTTGGACTGTGTTTCTATTCAGAGGAGAGCAAAGAGAGGTTTAAAGAAGTATTATAGTGACGAATAATGAGGAAAGGGCCTGGAGAGCGAGGGACGGGAGAGAGAGAATCGGATATTGTAGTGACTTCTGAGCAGGTAGGAAACCGGAAAGACTCCTCCCTCCCTCTCTCTCTCTCTCTCTCTCTCTCTCTCTCTCTCTCTCTCTCTCTCTCTCTCTCTCTCTCTCTCTCTCTC
>JACXGM010039083.1:0-10667 GCA_016801145.1 Umbra pygmaea
AGACGTAGCAGACAACAGATGAGTAAGTTTATTAAACCTATTTTATGTACCTTGATAATGGAGCACACGTCGTGTCTGTATGGTAATGTTATTGTACTGTATGTGTAGTGTGCCAGCTGTATTTAGTAGCTAGCTGAGTGGGTAAATTACTATACTGTACCTTCCTATATATAGGCTACTCTTTCTAGATAAAGGGAAACGGATGGGATCGCATTGCTTTTCAGCCGCTTTCGGGCTGTAATGCCGGTTAATTCAGCACGTAGATCCCTTTCGTAATCTTACTACCTAAAATGCAGACTGCATACCCTAACTTTTTATATTGTAAAGTGTGAAAGATTGCTCCTTCTTTTTGGGCTTGCTTGTAATTTCTGCAACCAGGTACAGAACACCAAACGGGCATGATGAATAGAAATTAGACTACAATTTCAAAAAACAAATATGTATAACTTTCTAGCGTCAAGCTGTACAGACGTGTGCTGTTGAATTGCCCATGATCTGTATAGGTGTGTTCAAACGGGGACGGGCACTAAATTTGCTTAGAATTCTGGGAATTGTGGTAGCTCAAGTTTAAACGGATACAGAGGCACCCCAGTGGATGCGAAAGGAACTGAAATATACTATCGGCTTTTCTCTGATATATTGAAAAAAACAGACGTGTATATGCCATAAATCATCTATGGTAACTTTTGTAAATGGTATACTATAAAACTGATTTACTGTGGAACACTCCTTTAACTCGACTACACGGCTCACCTTTTCAGCTTTTCTGTTGGGCAAATGTACCTGGTACCACAGTTTTTGTTATTTGCTCCGTTGGCCATAATTGTGGAGCCCTGGTCTGAGTATGAAAGTTAATGAAATTCGGTATACTGATAAAACCTTCAAAATAAAAGCCTGAAGGTTTGCATATCAAAGTGTTTCATTCTTTAATTAGGTTAGTGAACTCTAAACCAAGGCTGGTTTTATGATGTTTTAAGCAGGTAGAAAGATTGAGTTGTGGAAAAATGCATTTTAAAGTTTTAAAAACAATGCTTGTGCGTACATTGTACATACTTGCCTATGCGGATTGCTCTATAACAGCAAATCTATAGCTCGTGCCGAATCATGTGCTATGGATACATGTTCACTAGGATGTATTTAATCCAAATGTGTAGTATCAAATCCTCAGGCATTGTTTGTGTCTTTAACAATCTGGAGATGCAACAGACTAGTGTTGAATTCAGCCCACAGTTTTGCCTGTGATTAGAGAATTTACATATGGTTGTGGTCATGCCCCTATGGGAATGTTCCTCAGGTGTGGTGTCAAGCAAAAGAGATTAGTTAAACCCTTCTGTCACCCCTTTTTACCTTCTTATTCAGAAAAAACATTTTAGAATTTACATTGGGTGGCATTTGAAAAGATGTAGGGCCCTATTCATTTTTTTGTGTTTTCACTTTTTAACCATAAACCCCCTGGGGCAGTGGTTCCCAAACGTTTTTGGTTACCACCAGGGGTCTTAATACACATAGTTGGGAACACTACCCAGGCAAAAGTGGTTTGCTCAACTACTTTTTTCACCCACCTTCAATTAAACAACTATTTGGACAAAAGTTTACATTCAGAAGCCCGAACCTAAAATATAGAGAATACTGCTGTACAGTTTGCACTTGCATTGCCAGATTACATTTACATTTCATATGATCAAAGTACTTATTTCTAGACAGGCAGAAGGCTATTTCACAAAATTTCCATAGGTATTTGTCATGTTAATAATAATTTATATCTTACAGAAGAATCTATCCAAAATAAAAAACAAATAAAAAGATTTCCTCAGAAATCGAAGAAAAGTGGAACAATGACAAACATATATCTATACGTGTGTCAATTTATTGTCTTTATCTTGATTTGATATATTTTTTTACAAATGTTTCTTCGGTATGACTTGTACAATGTATGCAGTTTAGCAATACATTCAGCAACACATTGTTTTTTTTTCGCACCTAAATGTTTTGTGTTTTTGAAAGTGATTTTACTGATAGCTGTGCTTTTATTGCTTGGCAGTACTTTTGAATATGTTGATGAAAGTCTCTAAGGCTCCAGTAAAAAAGTCTGACCAAATAGGAATGCCTAGAAGAGTTTAAAAAAAGTTTATCTAAAAGATTCTGTGAACAGAATAGGTTCTTCTCAGTGCAGTTGCCAAGATGAATGCACTCAAATGTTTGTTCACTTATTTTTACAAAGCATGCAATGAATGGAGATTTGGAAGCAGCAAGTAAACAATTTGTTGTTAAAAAGGGTGCAACGTCTATTGTGGACATGGTTTGGGTTTTATACAACAGACACCGAACAAAAAGACATATTTTGCAAGTTATGCAAGTACTCCGTGGTTGCAAAAGGGGGAAAAACAAGTAACATCTATAGCCACCTTAAAAGTTAGCCTACCATGTGGTCGAACATGGTGAAAGTATTAAAAAGCGCATAACTCCAACATCAACTGATGCCAGGCCTAAAACAACATCAATAATGAACCAAAGTACCGTACACTGATTACATCCTTTTCAAGTGAAGTACCGTACGAAAAGAAAAGCAAAAAGGTGGTGGGACATTACGGATTCAGTAACTGTACACATTGTTTAGGACATGTTCCCGGTTCACACAGTGGAGGGATTTAAACACATGGTAAAATCTTTGGATCCCAAATAAGTACTGCCTAGCCAAACATACTTTACAGAGACAGACTTGCCAAATAAGTACACTGATTGCTGATAGTGAAAAGGAAGATTGAAAACGTTACACACTTTGCCAACACAATGGACCTATGCTCAAGCCAATCATCCAAGCCTTACATTAGCCTAACTGTGCATTTTATAACCAATGCCTGGGAGCTGAAAAACAGATGCTTGCAAACAGCTTTTTTTCTCGGAGGACCAGACAGGAGAGTTGCTTGCCCAAGTGCTGAGGGATGCCCTAGACTCAGTTATGGGATCTGAAAGAAGAACGACTTGTGTATTTTACAACTGACAACGCGTCAAACATGGTAAAAGCCATGGAGCTGAACAGCTGGACAAGACTGCAGTGTTTTGGCCACAGACTTCATTTTGCCATCGGTAAGTTTAAATAGTTGCCAAAATATTTCTGCAAATATGCAGACTGTTATAAACTACCAGGATGTTAGTTTATTAAATATATTACTTTAACTATAAAGCATTGCTGGCCAATTGTTGGATTCATCACTGAAGTATTAAACGTATCACCCTATAATGGAAAACTGTTTAATCAAATTTAATATCATCTGTGTAATATCTATTATTCATTATCAAGACTTTACAAATTTTTGGTTTTGATTTCAACTTTGTCATTTGAATATATGGAACAGCTGAGTTAATATGGTGTAATTAATTCCAATATAAGGTTTTGTTTGTATTTTTAAAGAGAGAAGTGTTAACGATCCCAGGATTTACCATCGGTTGCTTTTTTCAAGAGAGAAGTCAGCGCCTTTTCTATGGCCTGGAAAAAGAAAAAGCGATAAACTGCACAAGCTGAACTTGACTTGCCTGACCACTCACTTGTCACTGAAACTCCAACCAGGTGGGGCTCACGCCAGAAGGTGAACCAGAGAGGGCTTGAACAGGAGAAGGCCATAACTCAGGTCCTGGCAAAAGTATAGAAAAACAGGCACCTTGTGCCTACATGGCAGGACATAATCAACAAAGCCCTGGCACCCCTGCAGGAGTTTACTGATGCTTTGTCCGGAGAAGATTACCGTATTTCCTCAAATAAAGACTATTTACCTCTACTGCAGAAGGCAACTGGCTTTTATTTGAAGCAGGCTTTTGTTAGAGGCAGGCCTTTATTTCTGATTCCCTCTGTTTGACACGTGTAATTGGCTATATTTTATTGTCAATCCTTGTTCCAGTTTTCATTTTATTGCTGCATTACGTTGTTAACGCAATCTCAACACTTCTTGTAACCGTTCCAATACGTAGTGTAAAAAAGTTGTAGAATATTCAATCTATTGCACTGAATGGGATCCATGTTATGTCCAATGTAGTTACTACCATCTACATGTACGTTAATAATCAATAAACAACACCAAGCTGAGTAAAACATACAGCCGCATTGACTGAAATACTGGTAGGACAGTTATACTTAGCGATACTATTTCCTACTCCCGCGAGCTGCCATTTTGTAAATGTTCCGTCCAACCAAAGTTTTGACTACCCTGAGTTAGCGTTTCAACCTGGTAGTGAGTAGCGTCCCTTGTGCTAAATTAGGTTTGGAACAAAAACCTACATAATGGCAGCTCACAGGAGCAGTGAGTATCGTTGCTTTAGATAAGTACCATAATCCGAAAATAGCATGAATATATTGTTGAATCTATTAAAGTGATAGAAATGTACATTACGCTTAACTGGAATGCACATTATATGAAAGGCATCTAGGAGATTATCCTCACGTAATATTCCTTTATAATAATAGGCCTTTATTTGTCCGTGTTGACCACGCCCCCGGCCACTATCAGAGGCCCGGCGTTAATTTGACTACCGGTTTTTATTTGAGGAATTACAGTATGTAAGTGTCTCCTACCTGAAGCCTGTACTTCAGCTTTTTAACAACACTGTTTTGGCTTTAGAAGACGATGACCCGCCCCTAACAAAGGACATCAAGAGGACCATACTTGATTATTAAAATAAAAATTCTGCAGATGCCACCACAGATGACCTGTTAGAAACGGCATACTTCTTAGACCCATGCTTTAAGATCACATACATCAAGAGCAACAAGGTGGACTAAATAAAGTTCAAAGCAGCAGCAGAGCTTCATAGACTGTTAACAGAGGAGGCGCCATCCATTGGAGATAAAGATGAATCACAGTCAGGAACAGGAGGAGCATAAGCATCAGGCCCAGTGGAACCAAAGAGGATCAAGAAGACACTCTGAAGTGTTTTTAAAAAGGACAAACAAACACCAGCAGCTTTGCTGTCTGACAGAGGGGCCATTGAAGCCGAGCTCAATAGCTACCTGCAGACTGTTGATGCTGACACTGAGGCAGCTCCTCTGTTGTGGTGGAGGCTCCATGAAGAGAACTCTCCAAGAGTGAGCAAACTAGCCAAGAAATACCTGTGCATTCCTGCCACTAGTTCACCTTCCGAAAGGGCCTAGTGGCAATATGGTGACATTCTACAGAGGTGCACTTAAGCAAGAGACAGTAAATAGGCTAGTTTTCCTTGCCCATAACCTGTGAAACCAATCTGATTGTCTGTTCTTCAGTATACCAGGAGTATTAGGTTAATTAAAAACCTAATAATATGACAGTGGGACCTTTTTGTAATTCATAAGCCTGAGCCCTTATTTGAAGCTGTGATCTTGTCCTGGTTTACATTATTTTGTTCTATTTGGTACCATTCATCAGCCTTTGCAATTTATTTAGGTTATTTGTTGTGTTATTTATTTTAAATGTGGTGTTGCCTTAACATGACACGGTTCAGTACTAAAGCCATAGATGGTGGATAGACTTTGTTTGCTGTTGCAAAGTTATTTATTAGTATTCCTGCATTTAATTAAGGTTTAAACAATAGCACTACTTTTACTTACTCAGTCTTGTTTATTTGTGTTCCAACAAAAATCACAATGAAGCTAATTCAATTTTTTTATCTGTACACTACATTGATCTACTTTGCATAATGCATTAATTATTTTCATGTTATTTACCAAGCAGTTCTTTATGAGTTCTTTAGTAGACTATCCATCCAAACATGGATATATTTGACCAGGGTATTTATCATAGAACCCTAGTTTGCCAAAAGATTTGGCATTTATTATTGGGCATAAAATACTTAACAAATTGGGTTTTATTGTATTTGTAGTTCAAGATACAGGCTGAGATTATGTTCCTGTATTACATCACTCTACCCTCTACTGGTTTTATGGTTTGACCCATAAGTCTTTATCTGTCCTGCTGTTGAAGCTCAGCCCTCGTTCACAATCTCTCTGACTCAGTACAAAGTTTGTTTTAAAGGCCTTTTGTGTACTGACAAGGCATGTCTGTTCTTTCTTGTTTTGGTCTGCCCAATAGTTCTGAGCTAAAATGGCAATGACAATCAATGTGGCATTTACTTCAATTTGAAGGGTTTGAGTTAAATGTGTAAGCTACAGTTCTGTGTGCAATTGGCGAAGAACTGAATTTAAATGTGCTTGCTCTGCTTGGTTGCTGTCTATGTTTTCCCATTGGAGACCCCCAAGAAGGGCTTCACATTTTTGGTGAAATATTTCCAGGAGCTGGGTAGAGAAACACCAAGTTTTTATTTTATTGTTTTAAACTAGAAAATACTCATTGCAAATTGGGTCAATGCGCAAAATTACTGTGTGTGTTTGTCCTCCAGCTCCCACCATTCGGATCATTAAAGTGAGCACTCATGTGAAAGAACTCCCTTTTGTTTCTGTAGGAACAAGTTGGCCCAAAGACCAACTCCATGTAAAAACAATTTGTCAAAACTATAAACAACCACGACTGCTGAGTTCAAAGTGACCACAGCGACCTCGCGGACTGCTGTGGACCGCGAGTCGCATTTAAATTGTCAGTTCCAACTGTGGCCCCCTTCCATTGGCACAGTTTGCATGTCACGTAGTTCACGTACCAGGAAGACTTTTTGGGATAAAGGACGCAAAATAACAAGATCATCACTCTGCCAATCAGAGCCTAAGGATCAGTTTAAATGCATAAATTGGAACTCAAAATGGATGCAGCTGGGATGATTTGTTTTATATAGTTTTGCTTACAAAAAATCATATCAGTACTGCTCTCTATTCATTACATCACCAGCACAGGGCCAGCGCTGGCCCATTTCAGCACTTATCCCGCAGCGACAGATGGACAAAGCCTAGTGAGGGAGGGTGACTGTGAAGTGATAATTTCTCTCCCTCTCTTGCTCTGGAGACCTGATGGGATGAAAGGAGAGAGGGTGGTGGAGACTGAAGAATGGTAAGGTGTAGCGATCATCACACTCCTGTGGTAATTTTGATCCAGCTAGATGTGCCAGGCCCCTGGTCTGTCAGCAGAAGGAACAACGAAACAGAAATCTTTATCTTTTGGACTCTTATTTACAAGCCTGGTTGGGCTGTAAGCCAGAGAATCAGCAGGATAAAGCCGGAGGACATCAACACCAGAGACATTCCTTCACAAATGTGTGTGTTTAAATGTGCATTAGTGATCTACTTGTGATCCTACTAATTTCCCGGGCGTGTGTTTTTTAGAGGCGTATGGTTTTCAGTCAGACAGGCGTGCGTGTTTAGTTACCTGGACTGAGCCAGCCATCTGCATCTGGAGGTGTATGTTACCTGGGTTCCACCTACTTGGTAGCTTGACAGCAAGTGCAAGAAGGGCAACAACAGAACAAGGTCCAAAATCTTATCAGAGTTTTGAGCAATTGTAAAGGTGGTGTGTTTGGGCGTTGGTCTAAGATTGTGTTGTTCTGAGGAACTGTTGTCACCTTGCTCTGTGGCCCTCCCACGCTGAGACAGGTGAGATATAAAAGCAGGTGCATGTATGTGTGTGTATTAAGGACATCTCGTCCATCTGCGGACCAGAGAACAGACTGGGAATTATCAGACTGTTAAAGAGCTTTACAGCTCTCTGCTATTGTCCAGGGGATCAAGACACTTACCCGCATGAAGAAGGGAGACTCCCTGCTGTTGCTTTCCTTGCCTTAGAGTGCTTGGGTTTTTGAATATCTACAAGACCTGGATTTTTGTCTTTATACGTTGCTGAGAAGATGCTGAACAAACATTCTGCTTTAAGGATTATATACTACCTGCTATAAAGTACAGGATTTCACTTTAGAAACATTCCCTTTCGTTGAAACTTGTTGTTTTTCACTCAGATTTTAGTTTTCCAACTAATGACGATGGCACAGACTGATCGCTAAAGATAAAACTGGAACTATGATGACCCTTCACATTCAAGACCTCAACGAGAAGGGGACCCCTACATTGTAACAGCTTTTAAGGGTGCATAACAACCAGTGGAGGTTCATATTACTGTACTAAAAGGTTCACTTGTTTTTGGGGGCGAATAGAGTGGACTGTTTTACTCTGTCCATCATGTACGTGCTGTGCACCATAGTGGTGCTGACCATCCACAGCCTCTTAAAGTACCGACACAAGACCCTGGAGGCTAGGGATGAAGAGGCAGAAGACAGGGCTGCACTTCCTTTGGTCAAGGATATTCTACAAGCAGGCAGGGGGGCAAGGAGCCCACAGCCCAGAGGTCCTGGACACTGTTCTGGTTCTATGGACAGGGAAACAGAGAACAACATGGCCCTCTCACAGGAAACAAGGGAGCAGGCTTGTGAAACAGACATAAAGGCTGCAGCTTGTGGCTGTTCCTCCAGATGTAAGGCTGATCAGGAGCTGGGAAACAGGGCAAGATGCAGCCTGGGGAATGTCACGGATGGCAGGAAACAGTTGCAGGTGAGAAAAGGGAGAGTATAACAGCAAGGAGCGTAACCGAATGGGATAAACCTGAGAGAAAAAGTGCCTAAACAGGTGCATTTGTTTAATCCTAAACCTCTCAGTCCCCAGATTAGGAACTACTTTAATCTAGTTGTTCAAACACCAACCGTGAATATTATCATGCACCAGTCCACGGTTGACATGTCATGCCTTTTTATTATTTTTGATACGCATCACCATGTGTTTTAGTATTTTCCTAAACCGGCAGATAGAACCACCGGGTGCCCTCCATCTCTCAGTCTTATTCATTATTTTCTCCCTCATTCTAGCATTGGGAGTAAAGTCCCAGTGGGCCCGCCTAACCTGCTTGACTATTACAGAACCCACTGATGATCTGAGCTGAATAACTGCAGAATGTGAGCTGGTGCTAGTGGGCCTTCAGACCAGGGCAGCAGATTCAGAGCAGGGTTTACGTAACTGTTGTTAATCTGTCAACATCTCGTGTGTGTGTGTGTGTGTGTGTGTGTGTGTGTGTGTGTGTGTGTGTGTGTGTGTGTGTGTGTGTGTGTGTGTGTGTGTGTGTGTGTGTGTGTGTGTGTGTGTGTGTGTGTGTGTAAAAAAATACTTTAATCTCTCACAGTACTGTAATTTTTCCTTTAGGTCCAATGACACATCATAATCTTTGCAGCTCACCCAGTCCCCTAAAACCCCATTACCAACCCTCTTTGTCACAGTTTTTGAAAGAGTATCTGCAGGGGTGTCATTTTGGGATGGGAGTGGACAATGGTCTAATTGTGGATGGTGCAGCCAGTCCAAATGCACCGGGGCCTAGCGAAATTGTTGGCCCACGAGCTTTGCAGTGAGAAATATGTTACCTCGATGTAGGGCTGGGCATCGTTCAAAATCTTTTGATCCGGTGCCAATTTCGATACCTCAGTTTCGATACCGGTTCCTTAATGATACTTTTTTCGATACCATATTTTTTTAATCCATTTCAACATCAACAGAATACAGTAAACACAACCTTTAATTTACACCTTAATTGTTTACCAGTTAAGCACAAAACATAACAATATGATGTTTCATTCTTTTTACTGACAATAACAGTAAAAAAGGTTATCCAGGCTAAAAGATTCTGTATTGGTACAGAACTCCCTTTATATTGATAGCTTCCTCACCTCCACCATGAGGCCACCATAGTTGGTTATAGGAACAGTCCACTTCTAAACAGTTCTACTAACTACTCTCCCCCAACACCGTTTTTGCTATTTGCATTCGCATTGGTCAAGTGTGCATAGGAACTTGTAGAAGGGGGTTAAGGGAGTGACGAAAGCACCGCAACAATCTTTTATATTATAGCGTTGTCACTTGACTTTAGCGTAGGGCCACATACAACTACATTTCACAGTTGAATGTTTTTCTAACACTGGGTGTATGATTGGAGATGTATGCAGATGATCTGGTTGTTTTCAGCTCAAGTAGTGCTGTGTTCCTTTAGGGGCTGGCTGTTTGTTTGTTTGTTTTTTGTTCAGATTACGAGGCTGAATACACACGACATCCAATACAATTAAAAAAGTGTGTTGTGTTGATATGTACTAATAACTGAGTTCGAACCGCAGCGTTTGAAAACTAGGCTGGAGTAATAGAAATTGAGTACTTACGATAGAAACACAAAAGAGGAAGGCTCCAGCATAGTATTATAAGCAACAGACAAACGAAGCGACCGGCGTAATTTATAACCCTTGTGACTGCTCTATGGCACTGATCTTATCTTTCCTAGGAAATGTTCCCTCTTGCTGCCAAAGTGAAGGGATTGACACTTCTGGTATGGTCTTCCTATTCCTAAAATCAGGGTGGACACGCGCAGAGGCTAATGTGCAGGGGGAAATAGACAGAGCTAACTAGAGCAACCGACTAGCAGCACAAGCTAACATACATTAGAGTAGTCAACGTTACGGGGAAAATAATTGAGTTTCGATTGTCGATCGAAATGAGCTCAACAACGGCAGTAGTAAACCTATGTGTTTGGTTTAAGTGGTGAAATTACACTTATCTGTCAAGTATTTCCAAAATTTGTAACCTTACCGTTACGTCGGAAAAACAAAGATGCTGCCTGGTCAAAGAGTAACGTTATAAACTGTATACGACTGCAAGTATCTTCAGAAATCCTCTGCGTGGTGGTCTCGTTCACATGACGTGTTTTAAGTTGCGTTAGACAGCCAATCGCCGGTGACTT
>JACXGM010039084.1:0-10294 GCA_016801145.1 Umbra pygmaea
CTGTAGGTTTATCTAACCCTGGTCTTGGAGAGCTACCACCCTGTAGGTTTATCTAACCCTGGTCTTGGAGAGATGCCACCCTGTAGGTTTATCTAACCCTGGTCTTGGAGAGCTACCACCCTGTAGGTTTATCCAACCCTGGTCTTGGAGAGCTACCACCCTGTAGGTTTATCTAACCCTGGTCTTGGAGAGCTACCACCCTGTAGGTTTATCTAACCCTGGTCTTGGAGAGCTGCCACCCTGTAGGTTTATCTAACCCTGGTCTTGGAGAGCTACCAACCTGTAGGTTTTCACTGGTTTAAGTGATTGTCATAGACGTGACAATGGTTAGAGGAACATGGTTGTTCTTTTGAGGGTGTAGGCTTGGTGTGTTTTTCCCTGTACGTGATAAGTATGTAAAACCCGTACCAGCCATTAATAATTAATCAATTACATTCTGATGATTGAACACTAAGGAGCAAGTATTCCATTAGTCCTGGTCCGTCTTCCATTCCAGAATATTCCATCTCACCCCCCCATCTGTGCCCATAATTGAATTGTAGCGTCTGAGGATCCCACTCATTACTCAACTCAAACTAATCAACAGCTGTAGGCTGAAAAGAGGTACAAATAAATGTTTGTCTGAGAGCTTGCTTTACTGTGGGTGCCTAGAGCATGTGTGACAAGGAGATAGCGACCATTTGTTGAACATGAACAATAACAAATCAGTAAGGAATGGAAGTATATATAATATAATCCTATCCAGCTAATGTATTCTATTGGTTGGGTAGCTTACACTATATAGTTGCCTTCAGATTTTGTCAACGTGACCAGCATTTATTACAAGTAATTAACTGGCAATGAAAAGCAAAGATACAGAAAAACTATTATTTGAACCTTGTTCCTCAACCCACTAGACGAGGATGTGAGGCTTGATTTGTTTATGCATGATCTTGATTCTTCAAATAACCAACTCTGACCTCTACCATTATTTGTTAGAGAGTTCTAAAGGAAGGAGGCTTAAAAGCTTACAATAACTTTTTTCATAGAAAATTAAACACAGTTTGTACATTTAAAGATCTGAACGCAGGGCTGCATGTAGACTACAGAGAGGTCGGAGCTGGCCAGTTGCTTCAGGAGAAATGCTTGTATCGAGAGGTAATGGAGGTCTGCAGTGGACACCTACATTTTATGGCAAAGTATGTTCATCAGCTGGTTACTAACTAAATAACAGAGAAATTAGTGGGGAGGACAGAGAGATGAGACATGAGGACAGAGAGATAAGATGTGAGGACAAACAGATAAGACGTGAATACAGAGAGATGAGAGGACAGAGAGATGAGACGTGAGGACAGAGAGATAAGACGTGAGGACAGAGAGATGAGAGGACACAGAGATGAGAGGACAGAGAGATGAGACGTGAGGACAGAGAGTTAAGACGTGAGGACAGAGAGATGAGAGGACAGAGAGATGAGACCTGAGGACAGAGAGATAAGACATGAGGACAGAGAGATGAGAGGAGAGAGACATGAGACGTGAGGACAGAGAGATGAGACGTGAGGACCGAGAGATGAGATGTGAGGACAGAGAGATAAGACGTGAGGACAGAGAGATGAGATGTGAGGACAGAGAGATGAGATGTGAGGACAGAGAGATAAGACGTGAGGACAGAGAGATGAGAGAACAGAGAGATAAGACGTGAGGACAGAGAGATGAGAGGACAGAGAGATGAGAGGACAGAGAGATGAGAGGACAGAGAGATAAGACATGAGGAGAAAGAGATGAGAGGACAGAGAGATGAGAGGTGAGGACAGAGAAATAAGACGTGAGGACAGAGAGATGAGAGGACAGAGAGATAAGACATGAGGACAGAGAGATGAGAAGACAGAGAGATAAGACGTGAGGACAGAGAGATGAGATGTGAGGACAGAGAGATGACAGGACAGAAAAATAAGATGAGAGGACAGAGAGATGAGAGGACAGAGAGAGGAGAGGACAGAGAGATAAGATGAGAGGACAAAGAGATGAGAGGACAGAGAGATAAGATGAGAGGACAGAGAGATGAGAGGACAGAGAGATAAGATATGAGGACAGAGAGATGAGAGGACAGCGAGATAAGATGAGAGGACAGCGAGATAAGAGGACAGAGAGATGAGAGGACAGAGAGATAAGATGAGAGGACAAAGAGATGAGAGGACAGCGAGATAAGATATGTGGACAGAGAGATGAGAGAACAGCGAGATGAGAGGACAGGGAGATGAGAGGAAAGAGAGATGAGAGGACAGAGAGATGAGAGGACAGAGAGATGAGAGGACAGAGATAGTCAGAAAAGTATGACGGAATGCTTTGGGCTGTGTAATGATCAAGTCCCAACAAGGTCTCCACAATAATAATGAGATGAATTTAATATGCAAAATCTCAAGAGATACAACGATAAACAATGGTAGGGTTTCTCCACATAAACAGGGTAGTCAGACAGGCGAACGGTATATATACATATAGCGGGTTCTCAGGCCAGGCAGAAGGTAGATACACAAAACGGGTTCTCAGGCAGACAGTGGTTCGGATACCAGACAGGGCTCGCAGTACAGGCAGAAGGTTGATTCACAAGACGGGTTCTCAGGCAGAAGGGGGATCGTTCCGGGGGGAGCAGGTCAGGCAGGCGAAGAGTCGGTACACGGAGGATAAGGAGAAGGCAGAAGTACAAAGGGTTAGTCCGGTAAACAGAGAAATCAGGATATCCAAAAAACGAGGTCAAGCCAGGAGATCAGTTCCAAAAAAAGCTCAGTACGTTGACTTAATAATACAAACAATACCTCACGATGACTTCATGGCACTGGAGGGTTTATATACAGACAGGAGAAAACATGTGTAATCAATACTCCGGTGATTGAGACCGAAGTAGAGGGATGCGTTCACGTGCATTGGTATTTCCTGTAGTACTGGGATGAGCTGGTGCGTTCGGGAGGGAAAAGGAACGTGGCAACGTTACAGGCCGGTGTTACGAGTCTGGATCTGTATGGCAAGGATAGAAGAGGGATTGGATTTATTGGTTGTGTAACATTTCTGTTGTCCTGTTTGGTTTTATTCTGTGTAATGTGAAGGCTTGAAGTGTGTGGATGCAGGCAAAGGCAATGTGGGGAGGGGGGCAACTCTAAAAGAAGCCCTTCAAAAGAGGCCTTAACAGCTATCAGCCCACATGCTACAGCACGCTGGGTCTTCAAAGGCAAGAGGCCACTGATTGCTTCAGCCGAGGAGAGAGAATGACCTCCCTCCATCTCGCCATCCAGTCACATACACACCTCTACACACATTATACACACACACATACACAGGGTATGTGGTTTAGTCTTCAGATGATTTAAAGACACCTGACATCCCTTTGTGTGTCGTGTTCAGCTTTTTTTACAGCACCAAATTAAAAGCACATTGTGAGAACTATGTGTAATGAGAACGCTGCAGCAGGGATCGATTACTCAGGGGGAAAAAAAAGTTAGTGAACGAGCTGGGAAGTTGAAAATATTAAACCTGTCAGCCTCTCAGGAAAGTCGAGGTGCAGATTTCTATAATGAGATGGTTCACAAGCCGTTTCTCAAGCTGCAAACACCCATAGATAGCCCGCTCACTGCGCACACACAAAAACGCTCACACACGCGCACTAATATACAAACACACACCTCCCCGTGGGAGGTGATGAAACGACAGGTTCCAGGCTGATGCCTTTACAGATTTCTGTGTGTGTGTGTGTGTGTGAGAGAGAGAAAGAGAGGTAAGACAGAAACGGAGTGATAAAGAGAGAGATAAATAGACGGAGTAAGAGTGGTGATAATGGGTTTTCCTTGTCTCCTGCTGTATCTACACTGACGGGTTAGAAGGCCAGGCCATGACAGGCATATAAATGTGTTTAACTTTTCTCTGAGAGATGGACAGCGTGAGATGGACAAAGAGATGAAGAAAGAGACGAGAGAGAATAGAAATATAGAACTGTGAATGTGTCAAAGTTGCTTTCAGACAGAGGGAGCCAGAGACAGGGGGTGAACAAAGACATCCAGTAGGAGTCTTGGTAAGGAGGTCGTGTTTCATTGTAAAGACTTTAGGACCCCAAGACTCAACCCAACTCCTGCAATTCTCCAACAGAGTTGCTTGAGAGTGTGTGTGTCTGTGTTAGTGAGTGTGAGTGAGTGTGTTTGTGTGTCTTTGTGTGTGTGTGCATGTGTGGGTCTGGTTTAACTCACCAACTGAGGACCTGAAGTCTTCGCAAGGTAAGTAAAACCTGACAAAAGTGTCTTTATGGGGACATTTTTCAGGTCCCCATGAGAAAATTGTCAATTTCTTGCTTACAGGTTAGGTTTAGGGTCAAACTTACAATTAGGTTTAGGGTTAGTTTTCAGGAGCCGGTTGCACTAGCTGTGCGTAAGTTCACTCTTAAGTTAGGGTGCAAAGTCCACACTAAACGATAAGTTGAACTTAGTTTGATACTAAAGCTGTGGTGATGTTTGGTTGCACCACGGATACTTAAGGTTCAACGTAGCTACACTGGCGTAAAGTCCACACTAATCAAAATATTGTCGCAGAAAATGACATTTTTACTTTCTGTGGCCAATCAAAGGAAAGTAACCTTGATGCAGCGTTTATGGTGTTGTCAAATTACAGAATGAAATCAGTCGGGGTGATAATCTAAAATTAGTTGTTTACCGTTTGCCTACATGCAAAATACGACTTTATTTCATTAACAAGAAACAAACAGTTGATAATGTTTGCTATTCATTATGTTAGTAACTGCATAACATTTTCGGAGCGCACACTTTCTCATTGTATTGAAATTGATGAGCACACAGAACGCTGCTGACAGTTTGAGACAATGTGTTCTTTCTTGCTGGTATTGCGCAATAATACCCCCGCACAGACGCCGTCTGCAGAACCCAAACATAACGACAATTGTTGACGATAACAGCCTGGCTTTTTCAAAACAGCAATTTGCTATTTTAGCGTTTGCCTCTACTAGGCTATGTTTGAACTTACACACAGCTGGTGCAACCTGGCTGCAGGTAAATTTAATGTTCAGGCATTATGGGTTAGGTTTAGGCATTAGGACTAGGGTTAGGGTGAAGATAAGGTTAGGGTTAGCTGAAAGTTAGGGTTAGAGGATTTTTTAAGATTTCAGGATTTTTTTGTTTTCATGTCCCCATGAGGATAGCTACACCTGAAATGTGTGTGTGTGTGTATCCTCACAAGCCGAATCGAACACAAAGGAAAACCTCCACCAGCACATTTAATGTAATCACTATAGGATGTGTATAATGACAGTGGACACACAAAAACTCTCACACACACACACATGCGCTGACACAGCCCCGCCCCCATTCTAGTTACTAAACCTATGATGGATGTTGGCTCATCAAGTGCCAGTTGATTCAGCACTAAACCCTGTGATGCTTCAACACTGATACAAACATGAGCTAAACCAAAACTAAACTAAACCAGTGTTTTTCAACCCTTTCTTCAGGGTCGCTCCATGTATTTGACCTATTTCTAAGCTAGAACACCTGATTCAACTCACCTGGCCCTTGATTAGTTAATACAGTGAGCTTGTTCAGCGGCTACAGCTAAACTGTGGAATGTCTGGTGTGCCCCGAGGAGAGGGTTGAACATCACTGATACATGTTAGAGTGCTATCTAAACCACAAATACATGCTTAAGCATTGTTTAAACCTCTGATACATGCTTATATAAATGTTTCAGCACTAAACCACTGATAGATGGTTAAAAACTTTCTAAATCACTGAGAAACAATAATAATAATAATACATGGTAATTATATAGCAGTTTTCAAGGACCCAAAGACACTACAAAACCTACCAAAACCAAGAAAAACAAAAAGACAACAGCAAATGGGCAATGGGAAGGCTTGTTTAGGCATAAAAGGCTTAAGGCGGTGGCGGAAGAAGTTAACAGAGTTCCAGAGTCTGGGAGCAACCCTGGAGAAAGCCCTGTCATCAAAGCTCTGTAGCTTGGACCTGGGGATGATGAGGTGGCCTGCTGTACCAGAGCGGAGTGAGCATGTGAGTTGATAGGGAAGGTCAGAGAGGTAGGGGGGCGCAAGGTGGTGGAGGGCTTTATAAGTCAGAAGGAGTATTTTGTATTAAATGCGCTGGGAGACAGGGAGCCAGTGGAGCTGAGAGGATGGGGTTCTGCCAGGACTTAGTGTGGCTGCAGAGTTCTGAACCATTTGTAGCTTTATTGAGCTGTAAGGAGTTCATGCTGGGCAAGATAGAGTTACAGTAGTCCAGACGGGAGGAGATGAATGTATGAATCAGAGTTTCAGCTGCAGGTGGGGGGAGAGAGGATTTGAGTTTGGCAATGGTATAAGGATTTGACAGTGTGTTTTATGTGTTGCTCAAAACAGAGGGTTAGGTCAAGGATAACTCCTAGGTTGTGAGCATAGTGGGAAGGGTACACAACTGTGTTGTCTATAGTGAGAAAGTGCCAGTTTTATTGAGGGTGGATTTAGTGCCTATGAGAAGGAGTTCTGTTGTATCACTGTTGATCTTAAGGAAGTTGTGGTGCATTTATGATTTTATTTCAGAGAGACACGTTTCAATATGTGCCAGAGGAGGGTTGGTTTCAATATGGGCCAGAGGAGGGTTGGCGAGAGATTTAGTGCTACGGTAGATCTGAGTGTCATCAGCTTAGCAGTGAAAGTCTAGGTTGAAATGGCAGAGGATCTGACCAAGGGGGAGGATGTAGATGATGAAGAGTAGGGGACCCAGAACAGAGCCTTGGGGAACCCCCTGGATGACAGCAATTATTTAAGATTTGTGATGACTGAGGGAGATGTAGTGGGTGCTGTTGTGGAGAAGCCTGCAGCCAGGAGAGTGCAGTTCCCTCAACACCCAGACCTCTGAGCCTGGTGAGGAGGATCTGGTGGCTCACTGTGTCAAAGGTGGCACTTAAAGGTACAATATGTAATATCAATCAAAACAATAGCAAAATACATACTTTGCATTGAAAGAAAACGTCACTATACATATATTATATATATTTCTTAGTTGTGTACTTACATTATCCTAAATTTTTCCACCAACTTTCAAATCCAGAGAAATTTGTAATTTAATTTGAAGACACGGGACGTTTCTTTTTGTCGCCCGTCAATGACGTCATATGACATAGTTGTTCTAAGTTCCAGAGAGCCGCCAAACATAACGTGAATAAAGTTATAATATATTTAACAATACATTACTTTGTCAGTGAACATTTTTTCTGCCGGAGACGCTAGATTGGAAGGTTGTCATTGATGACGATAACAAAACCCATGATCCCATGCAACCTCCCGACGTCATCCAAGTACATCTTTTGCTATTGTTTTGATTGAGAGCCCCCTGGTGGCCAAAAATTACATATTGCACGTTTAATCTAGGAGAATCCAAATGTTGCGGGCACCACCGTCAGCAGAGATTAGGTAATTTACAAAATTTTAACCCATTGATACATGCTTGTACACTATACAGTATATAGCCTTATAAACAAACATCAACCAATGTCTGGACCTTCTAAAAGTCAAGGAGTCCCAGTCTACTGCAGTGTATAACAGATAATGATGTGTGTGATAGTTTGAACCTATAATAAAGAGCAATGCTGCATGATACACTGCATCCAAAACTCCATAGTAGGTGGAATCTAGGAATAAACCTATAGAGGGGCCAGACTCAAGGGGGTGGCCAGTCCTTTTCTGGCTGTACCAGTTGGGGGATCTGAAGGTACACAGCCCATTTTATTAAGGTTTATCAATGTTCAATCAGTGTCAATAAATGGAGATAGGAGTGTGTGGGCTGTGACCACACTCTTTGTGTGGCATCAACACAGTTCAGGGGTCTTAGGGAGGGACATCAGGATGCACTCTGGAGATGTCCAGCTGGAGCGGAGTGGGCATAGTACAGGGACAGGAAGGAGTCATCAGGCCACATATTCCTGAAGCATGTTCCAAGGATTTGGTCCTCCTAGGATGAACATGACATCAGAAACATTACAGTGGGCTTACCTTGGATCAACTGAGGACTGAGAAGGGGGGACTCAAGATGTGTTCCTGCACAAAGAAATCCTCTGGCTGGACCAAACAGGTATGATTCAAAACAACGCATATTGCTAAGACCACACCACCAAAAGGACCACACCACCAAAAGGACCACACCACCAAAAGGACCACACCACCAAAAGGACCACACCACCAAAAGGACCACACCACCAAAAGGACCACACCACCAAAAGGACCACACCACCAAAAGGACCACACCACCAAAAGGACCACACCACCAAAAGGACCACACAACCAAAAGGACCACACCACCAAAAGGACCACACCACCAAAAGGACCACACCACCAAAAGAACCACACCACCAAAGGGACCACACAACCAAAAGGACCATTTTTAGGGAGTTTGGGACACACAGAATTTGTAGTGAGCATTTTATTATTTTTAGCACATGCAGGCCAAACACGGTGAGTATCTCCTTAAGTAGTTTAGTTGGAATAGGGTCCAGTTGACATCTGGAAGGCTTTGAGGCCTTTACTATTTTCGTGAAAGATTGAAGGGATACAGGATTTAAAAAATCAAGTGTCCTTCCTAATCCAAGATCCTGAATGTTCTGTGCCATCTTGCTTTAGGGTCCGTCAAGAGTAGTAATGTTAACATCATCCAAACGTAGACATTTGGATCCAGAAAAATACATATATTTCATTTTACCTGCAATTAACACAAGCCTGAGGTCTACATTTAACACAAGTCTGAGGTCTACATTTAACACAAGCCTGAGGTCTACATTTAACATAAGCCTGAGGTCTAAATTTAACACAAGCCTGAGGTCTACATTTAACACAAGCCTGAGGTCTACATTTAACACAAGCCTGAGGTCTACATTTAACACAAGCCTGAAGTCTACATTTAACACAAGCATGAGGTCTACATTTAACACAAGCCTGAGGTCTACATTTATCACAAGCCTGATGTCTACATTTAACACAAGCATGAGGTCTCCAAGTACATTTTGTAACAGTCTACAGGAGTGTAAATACTTTAGAAAGACATTTGGCTAATGTATTAACTACTGTGTCATCAGTATGGAAATTGGAATTTACATTTGTGCAGAGTTACAAATATCATTTATGTACAGAATTAACAATAAAGGACACAAAATTGAACCCTGTGAGTCCTTTATGAATAGTAAGAACATTGGATTTTACCCCACAAGCAGTAATACCCGGTGGTCTAACACTAAGGTAATTTTGAAACCATTCATAAGTGTTTACGGCTAAACCCAGTGAGATCAGATATTAAAGCAGCAGTAAATGATCAACTGTATCAAAGACCTTCGACACATCAAAAAATAAAGCAGCACAGTTTAACATACCATCAACAGCCTTGACAATATCATTCACAGCAAATGTATTGGCAGTGATGGTACCGTGCCCTGGTTATACATGTTTCAGCACTGACTAAACCACTTTTACATGCTTCAGCACTATCATAACCTAAACCTATACATGCTTCAACACTGTCTAACCCATTGATTCAGTATATTGAAACCACTGAAACATGCTCCAGCACTACACTGATACATGCTTCAACACTATCATAACCTATACATGCTTCAGCACTATCATAACCTATACATGCTTCAGCATTATCATAACCTATACATGCTTCAGCATTATCATAACCTATACATGCTTCAACACTATCATAACCTATACATGCTTTACCACTATCATAACCTATACATGCTTCAGCATTATCATAACCTATACATGCTTTAGCACTATCATAACCTATACATGTTTCAGCATTATCATAACCTATACATGCTTTAGCACTATCATAACCTATACATGCTTCAGCATTATCATAACCTATACATGCTTCAGCACTACACTGATACATGCTCCAACACTATCATAACCTATACATGCTTCAGCACTATCATAACCTATACATGCTTCAGCATTATCATAACCTATACATGCTTCAACACTATCATAACCTATACATGCTTTAGCACTATCATAACCTATACATGCTTCAGCATTATCATAACCTATACATGCTTCAGCACTACACTGATACATGCTCCAACACTATCATAACCTATACATGCTTTACCACTATCATAACCTATACATGCTTCAGCATTATCATAACCTATACATGCTTCAACACTATCATAACCTATACATGCTTTACCACTATCATAACCTATACATGCTTCAGCATTATCATAACCTATACATGCTTCAGCATTATCATAACCTATACATGCTTCA
>JACXGM010039085.1:0-10667 GCA_016801145.1 Umbra pygmaea
CGAGACTCATCAGACCAGGCAACATTTTTCCAGTCTTCAACTGTCCAATTTTGGTGTGCTCTTGCAAATTGTAGCCTCTTTTTCCTATTTGTAGTGAAGATGAGTGGTACCCGGTGGGGTCTTCTGCTGTTGTAGCCCATCCGCCTCAAGGTTGTGCGTGTTGTGGCTTCACAAATGCTTTGCTGCATACCTCGGTTGTAACAAGTGGTTATTTCAGTCAAAGTTGCCCTTCCATCAGCTTGAAGCATTCGACCCATTCTCCTCTGACCTCTAGCATCAACAAGGCATTTTCGCCCACAGGACTGCCGCATACTGGATGTTTTTCCCTTTTCACACCATTCTTTGTAAACCCTAGAAAATTTTGTCAGTGAAAATCCCAGTAACTGAGCAGACTGTGAAATACTCAGACTGGCCCGTCTGGCACCAACAACCATGTCACGCTCAAAATTGCTTAAATCACCTTTCTTTCCCATTCTGACATTCAGTTTGGAGTTCAGGAGAAGGTCTTGACCAGGACCACACCCCTAAAAGCATTGGAGCAACTGCCATGTGATTGGTTGAGTAGATCATTGCATTAAGGAGAAATTGAACGGGTGTTCCTAATAATCATTTAGGTGAGTGTACATCCTGCATTAAATAATCATGACTCATTTATTACTTGAGGGTATGATTAGTACCTGTAATGCTATAAAATGTATTTGAGAGCTTAATAAACCATTTTTGTTTAAGGAAGAAGACAAAGTACATTTTTATAATCCAATATTTAATAATATCTAGGTCTGAAAGTGTGGCTGATAGGCAACAGCTACATCCGACATGAGGACATGACAGGGCAGCCCTCTTTGTGTAAGGATATGTCTCCACCTATTTATGTAAATATTTTAAACTTTATATTTTTTTATTTAATAATGATTTTGTTTACATAAATATTGTTTTGAGTAAGAATGGTGAAGCCTGGTAACACTGTATCGAAACCCTGAAAGCCTGTCAGAGTAATGAGATTTATTCCATGAAAAGTTTGAGAATAAAGTCAACTTTTTTAATTACAACAATGTTGGCAGTACATGAAACTTGTAATCAGTTAGGTTTAGGGTTTCTCTTACATCCATGTTTAACACTCATCATATGATGCGTTCGAGGAATATATGCTGTAAATCCTGTAAAGTGGATGAAGGATGAAGCCATGGATATTAAGAGAAGCTCTGTTCACGACACTGCAGGCTTATCCAGCAGCTAGCACAAGCTAACATGACATAACGATTGTATTTCCTTGGTTGTTTAAATAGATCCACCGTTCATTTAGATAAGCATGTAAACGATCAGGAACAACGAAAACAATTTTTAACGTTAGTGAATATTTTCAGACTATGTAACGGCGAGTTATAGAGTTCGCCACGTGTACCCATGGACTTATTAAGACAACGAACTATACTTGTGAGACGAGAGAAGCTAAAGACAGAAGCTCATGAACGCGCATTGTTGCTACCGGATGCTATGACATCTTAATACATCCATGGTTGCTACGACAACACAAACAAACTGTTGCTAGTGCGCATGTCCGTTGGGCCGCACAACGCGGAGGATCCGGGTATTTTGGAGCTCCATGTTCGCTTCATGCGCTTTTGAGCAACTTTCATTGGAATGAACGACGCTTCGTGACGTACACTCTATCCAGTTCTCTTAATAAATCCATGGGTACCATGGGCGGGATAAAGTACTATCTGCAGTGCAAAATGAACTGAGTAGAGGCAAGTAGAGTTGAGTAGAGTTGTTACGTAGCAATGGAAATGCTTGCAAGGCGAGTAGATTAGAGGTGAGGGAAGTAAAGTTGAGCTGGTTCCAGCAATGGAAAAGGGCCATTAGTCTACATGAGATGCTAAATTAAATACTGAAATGTTCTGGCATGACTGTAACATATAAGTTATTACTAGGGGTGGTACGGTTCACAAAACCCACGGTTCGGTTCGTATGACAGTTTTAGGTCACGGTTTTTTGTTCTGTACAGTTCTTATTGTTATTTTTTCTTTTAATCTTAACACTCCAGAAATATACTTTAGCATATGATATATAGCTTAATTATCCACAATTTAGAATACAGTATAAAAAAATAGTTATATCATGTATTCATGCACAAACGGAATTTGAATTGACTTTAAGCACATTATTGGGACCATCTCTGAGGAAAGCTAGGTGAGATTTTGATACAGCAAGAGGGAAGACGTTGATGATTTCACAACGTGATCTCTCAGAAATCCGTGATACTACCACGGATACTTAACTTCAAACTCTGTGGCAGTTTCACGAAATGGCTGAATATTCCGTGGAATAATCACGGATCCTTAAAGGAATACTTCACTGCTGGACAGATTAATATATATTTGAAATGGGTCTTTTATGTATTAGAAATGTTATAAAGTTTATAAGTTGGTGCCTTCTGGTTCAAGAAAAGCCAGAAAATGTAGTTTGGGTGAAATTGGATGAAATACAACAAAGCCCAGAATGCACTTGCCTCAGTGCTCTACGAAGCCACTCCCAAGCCACGCCTACCGGTTAGAGAGGCAGGAGTAATTTAAATCCAACACCCTTGCCTGGCCTTACACTCCTGTACAGTAGGTGGCAGTATATGCACCTTTCAAGTCGTTTGCGATCTGCCATTAAAAACTCACAGAAGAAAGCGTAAGTTTCCATTCAAGGAAGAGAAGTATTTTGCAAACAGTTTCTGCTGCGGGCTTACCCACCAACCAACCAAAGTTTTAAAGAGGACACCGATATGAAACCATCAGGTACAGTAGTAAACGCATTTGCCTATTTCTGATCACATAGTTACTCGTAGTGATATCGTTGTTTGCATTAAAACAGCTAAGTAATGTTAGACATATAATTACTTGTAAGTTGTATACAAGTTGGCTAAATTAGCTGTTAGCTACAGTATTGAGCTTCTGAGTTAGGCCTACCAGTACCACGCAACTGCCTGTTGCTGTATATTTGATGGATATAAGAAGAATGCACTACCTTTGTCATTCATAGTGTACCCATGTACAACGAGATTAAAGCAAAATCTTTTTCAGTGTGTTAACATTTACGTAAAGATATTGAATGGCAAGGAATAAGTAGTGCAAATCAAGGATAATACTGTTGGTGCACAGTTCTGAGACGTTATATTACATGTATATAAAATAGAAAGGTAAAAATGGATTGTATATAGTTTGAAGTAATGAGCGATCGAATGCAGGATGGTGAGCAGTAAGGTGCCCCATTTTTTGTTCTTTCGTATTGGCAGTAATCGTTTTGTGTACTGCATAATGGAAAAACGTCTAGCAAAGTCGACTCTTAGTTCAGATTTTATGTTTAATTATATTAAACATAACATTGTAAGACTAGTAATATAATATTAACACACTGTACATAGCTGTCTATATGGTTCACACTGAAAATCCATATTTAAAAACATTAGTTTTTCTTACTGTTATATACTGCATGTCTATATTATACTTACTGCTAAAATAATATACTACTATATAATATACTGCTACTACATAGCACATATATAAATGTTGTTAATACATGGATCATGATATTACATATTTATTTTGCTCTTATAATTTAACTGCTGACACAGTAATCTATTTAATTTCCTATCATTTAGGAATGACAACCACACGTTTTCAGCTAGAGATCCAAGCAGCATGAAAACCTTCTCACCACCCAGTTTATAGACCCATCAAAGGAGGCTGCTATGACTTTCCAATAGCACTTAAATCATGGCACCTAGCTCATATTGTCTTCACTGAGTCCTCTTAGTCTTCACCTAAGTTTATATATTTTTCATGCTTTGTTTTTGTATCGTGCAGAACATTATTACATGCATCATTTTTTGCAGGAGTCTCCAAACCCTTCCATGGAGTGCCTAATGTATGCCGGTTTTTGCGTTTACCTTGTACAGGGCTGATGAAGTAGCTCACTAAATTGTTTAGGACCAGGGTTCAAAATTAACTTTTTCACCCACCAGCCAAACGGCTAGTGAATGTTTAAATTTTACCATCCACTTAACTGATTACTATTGTTTGGCTGGTCAGTGAAGCAAATCTACCAGCCACATGCATATTTTACAAGCATTTGGCTTATAAATGGTGCTAATTTTGAACCCTGGTTAGGACCTCCCCTCAGCTGGCAGTGTGAGTCCTAATTTAGCTGTAATTGAATGGAAAGACCAAAACCAGCATACACTATGCCCTCCAAAGTAGGGTTTGAAAACCTCTGTTTTAATGTGTGCACTTGACTAAGGTGGCACAATATGTTTGCTTTGAGAATAATAACAAATAAATTTCATCTTACAATGTACTCCTGTGTATACCAAAGTTATATATTATAGACTTGTTGAGGAGGCTGAATGGTTACTGTCACTGATTTAGCTGAAATCATAATTTCTATAGGCAAATACATACTCTAATGCAGTGCTTCCCAAACCTCACCTGGAGGACATCCAGCCAGTTCTTGTGTTTGAACTACCTGATGGGTTGCACATTTGATTCAACTTGTGTACTAATTAACATGTCCTCGACTTTGGTTCTGGTGATTCTTGACGGCTACAGCTAAGCTCTGGCACTTAGCTGGTCCTCTAAGAGAAGTTTGGGAACCACTAATGTCTAACACAAACCACAACTAATGTGAGTTCAACATTTTAATTAAAAACAACAGCTTCAGCAGTAGCCGCAGTATTTCCATTGAAGAGCTGGATCTGTCTGTGTCTTTCAGGAGCTATTCCATAATGTGACAGCAGGCTATTAGGTGTTATTGTCTACAAAAAATCGGAAAGAACAACATTAGAGAGAACTGTATTCAAAGATTCCATTCCGTTTCATTCTAATTCTATTGTGATCAGTGTTGGGAATGTTACGTTAAAGTAATTAGTTATCGTTACTCAGTACTTGTTCCAAAAGGTAACTGAGTTAGTAACAGAATTACTCTATAATAAAAGTAAATCGGTATCAGGGTAAGTAACTATTTGCGTTACTGTTAAAGTTTTGTAGATTTGTGTGTCGTTGTGAGATGCAAATACACACTAATGGAGCAATACTAACGACTATAACAGGAACCACAACCAATGTGAGTTCAAACTTTTAATTATAAAAGATAATATGAACAATTTCACACTGATAGCTCATCCAGACCTTTGACGGTTTATTTATAGCGGCAGTACCGCCCGTCAGGAGCTCGATATCTGTCTGATGTCCTGAAAAACACAGGCAGGTAAAGAAAGACAATAGCATTTCCCCAGTCTCTCGCTTTTCAGGACCAATTCCACAAAGTGATGGTAGGTGTTAGCCAATAGTCTACAAAACAGTAAGCACAACGTTAGCAATGCAAGTTATTTGCACCTACAATAGGCTAGCTAGCATGGATGTATTCTTACTGTTTTGTTGGTCAATACAAATGTGTTCACAATAGCCCAGTCTCACGTTTCCAAACGAATGTATTTCCGTGAGACTGGGCTGTTGTGAACGCATTTGTATTTACCTACAAAACAGTAAACACAACGTTCACAATGCAAGCTATTTGCACCTACAGTAGGCTAGCATAGATGTCCTTACTATTGCAAATATATATTTACATCTATGCTAGCCTACTGTAGGTGCAAATAGCTTGCATTGCGAATGTTGTGCTTGAAAAGCACTGAAAAAAGCAATGAAAGCTCAGCTGACTGACATGAAAAACAAACAAAATACTCACTTTATACTAAGGCATCCGTCCCTGCAGGCTTTGGCTGGTGTTTTCAAATTAACCTTCGGGATCCTCAAATACGTTTCCAGGACACTTGGAAACCTGGGGTGCTTTGTTACAGATTCTGGCGGTGCCATTTCCTCAGCAGATTCAGCAATTTGTTCCACCCCAGCTCGTGTCTGCCCAGGCTCTTGCTCCTTAGCATCAGTCGCACCTCTACTGCAGTAGCTACAAGGGCTCTTGTTACTCAATCATCCGCATCTGTTCCTCGCTGTATTGCGGCTCTTTCTGGCAGCCACAAGCATTGGATTCACGCACCCGATCTTCAAAACCCCCTTCTACCATATCATCTTTAAAACTACCCTCAGCCATTGTGGTTAGCCTACTAAAATATTACTCAGTTTATTCCACAGAGCAATAGCCTGTTCGCTTGGCTTCAAGATAGCTGACAATTTTTGAAATTCTGGAAGTGAGGTTCCACCCCCTATGGGCGGGTTGAAAAAATGCGGAAGTAGCTCCTTCTGCTGGCTGTAGTTCATAGCCTCTGAGCAGGCAAGCCTCAGATGAAGCAAAATGACGATTTTTGCGTCATCTGAAACCTCTTTCCCATACAACCAATACAGAGACTTCACATCCCAGGGGGGTATGAGGGATTGATCCCAGTTATTTCTAAAATACTACCAGGTTTCTACTGATACTTCACCGATTAGCATTAAGCTTTGTATCTTTTTAACTTCTAAATCCGTGGCAGTTTCACAGAATCGCAGCATGACGTAGCAGAGTGTAAATAGCGTAGATTTTGCAGGTTGTAAATAGCGTAGATTTTGCAGGTTGTAAATAGCGTAGATTTTGCAGGTTAGTAGGTCGGGGATGGTGGACGGGCGTATAAACATGCGACTCACATACCAAAGGTTTAAAGTTAGAATCCATGCGGACACTTTGCATATATTCTGTTTTCTATACCAACGCGATGCAGACGTGTTGCAAATGTGCTTTTTAAAATCTTTTTTTACTCACTATAACCATGGTTACAAACAATAAATTACGACATAATACAAGTTTCATTGAGTTAACAGCAAGGTTTCTAAGTGGTTAAGGTTAGGTTAGGGGTTTGGGAAAGGCTTACATCGAATTAACAGCAAGGTTTCTGAGTGGTTAAGGTTAGGTAAGAGGTTTGGGAAAGGCTTATATCGAATTAACAGCAAGTTTTCTGAGTGGTTAAGGGGTTCGGGAAAGGCTTACATCGAGTTAACAGCAAGGTCTCACTGTGCGCCAATCGCGGACTTTTCTGTGAAACTGCCACAGATTTTTATCCGTGTTCATTTGACAGAATTTTCGGCCATTCCGTGGAACTGTCACGGATTCTGATGTTCATACTCTGTGGCAGTTTCACGGATTTCTAAGGCTGTGATTTCAACAAGCTTCTCATTTATTTGGCAGAAAAATTACTGTGCATTGCCATTTACAGGAACTTCTGTGCCTTTTTAGCACATAAAGATTGAAGTATTACAGAATAACCATTGAAATAACTTGGATTTATCAAACTGCCAATGTCAGCTCACTCGCCGCCTCTCAAAATCTGAAAGAAATCCTTTAAACTTACCTATGTCGATCTGAAATGAAGACATATTTAGCAACTGTATGGCCTATCTTTTGCTTAAAATGTTTTCAGAAAAATGTTTCGGTGAACTATTTTCATAAATAAGAGATGGTATTCAGAACGAGATGCCATTAGTCTGTTTTTTGAAATTCGGGAGCAGCCAGACCCACGTGACGCTTTCATCCTGCCATGTGTTGCGTTTGTCTTTGGTTTAACATAGGTTTTGAAAGTGGATACAATGGCAGTAAGTGGTTTGCGCACATTAGCAGTGTACCGACGAACTGTGCGATGCACACACGCTCCGACAAGAGACAAGGGAACCGAACGGTTCATGAACCGTAACACCCCTAGTTATTACGAGGACTACTTGCACATATACAATACCATAGTGTATTCCCATCTGTCTGCCTGTAGTCTCTCTACATGTGCAGTGTCATCATTGCCAAGACGGTCAGACCCAGTACCTCTGCCTCGTCCCGTAACATGTCCTTGCCTTCGGCCCTGTGACAATACCCTTGAACGGCTTCTGCCTCCTCGCCTGCGAAGAGGAACACTTGGCCCAGCAGCTTCATAATCTCCATCAATTTTGTCATGCACATAAAATGTAACTTTACTAGGAGCAACATGCTGGGGCGCATATTCAATGATGTTTTATATTTATTCATAAGCTAAGTTTGCTGAAACCCTAGAGGTAGGCTGACAAATTGTGGGCTAACCTGGCTAAATAGAACTAGCTAGCTCCCAGAACAACTAAGCTAATGGCTAAGTCATTCAAATAACTAGCTTATCTAACTCTATAGCAAATGTTTCTTACCTGGGTTGTGTTCATTGCATTTAGCTGGGTCTATGTTGAAAAATGGTCAGTTTGCTTTGTATATAAACTATCTAGCCTGGCAGCGCGAGTAGATAGCTCATCTTTCTTGCGTGCACATGCATGTGATTAGGGGAGAGACAGCCAGTTGTCAATCAATCTCGGGCTGTGGGGGAAGATGGGGAGAGGACAGGGGAATTAGGGGAGCTGTTTCTCACATTTCAATTTATTTCACCATGCTACCAACTGTCTTCAGAAAACCCTTTGAACAAGGTTTCAAAAATGTGCAAACGATAATGGGCATTTCGACTAAATTATGCAAAATAAGCATTCTGAATAACACATGCACAAATGTCCTCCCCTGTGTTTTCCTCAGTTCATCGTATTTCAAACATAATTTACCTGTTTCTCACTTCCTAACTCTAATATGGGTTTATCTTCTCCTAGCCGTCATTCATCTGTTCATTATTTAAATTTATTTTCTCTTGTCAATTGGTCATGAAGCAGGCAGGCACTAGTTAAATGGAGTTAGCAGCAGCTCAACCCCTGGTTTGAGAATGATTGGCATATCCCACACATCTTCGAAAAAGGGATGTCACTTGTTTCTAGCAAGCAGTTATTATCTGCCTACCGCTTAGATCATTATGCACCTATTGAATTTTATTCAGCAATGTTTCCTGCAGCTTCTCACAGCCACAATAATGGAATGTTACATCATTAGGAGAACAAGTGACACAAGTCCCCCACATGCTTCTTATTCTAGGCAGATCTAGGGTAGTATGACAAAGAATTATGCCATTGGAGAATAGAGAAATGTTTTTTTTACTTGATTAAATCCTGCAAATCCCATTCATCCTGAGCCTGTCAGACTTGGCCAGGGCTGTCCACTGTCAACTTCTTCAGAAGGCCTACTGGGACTCAAAACAACACACAAATTAGGAAGCCTTTTATTTTTTCCTCCTCGTCTTGTCATCAGCATTTCCCCTGTAATCTCTTTTGATCTCCCTTTCAACTCATGTCTGGGAGTGCAATAATTGCATCACTAACCTTTTAGATCCATATTACCCTTTAATTTCCATAATGACCAAGGCATATTTTGATACAATGATATAATTTTTCTGTGAAACATGATATTAGCCTTGGTGGAATTGTTTATCGGCCCTGAGCGACAGAGTGAAAAGAGTGTGTATGCAGGTCCAACAGCTTGAATAGGCATATGCAGCACATTTAGCCATATCCACAAGGTCTTGTCAGTACAGTGGGAATAGGTGGCAAAATGGCTCATCTGTTGATTGATGCTGCCTTAGCTCTGGCACAGGCATTTCCCTGTTTTTGTTTTATGCAAATGGCTCATTAAAACCTTTATATTCAAATGTTGTTGTGGGGGGTTGCGATGATCATCTTAAACAAAATAATATTTGTAGAAATTGACTGCGGCATAGAATGCAGGCGTGCTTCATGATTGTAATAGCATGTGTCTGTATGAGTGGGTGGAGTATTCCTTGGTCCTGAGATGTTAGAGAAGAATCCAATGCAAATTTTCTTTTAAGAAGTTATGTTCCACTTCCTTAATGGTGGGGACACTGATCTAATGTCGTACTTATAATTTGTTTTATTATTTAAGGAATTACATAGCAGACACTCTTATCCAGAGAAACTCTGAGAAACAATCAGATTTAAGTACATTGATCAAGGATCCAACAATTGTTTTCATATTGTCTGCTTTAGGATTCAAACCACTGACCATTTGGTTACTGGCCCAAAATTCTAACCACTATGCCATGTGACACAGTTTGAGAAAAGGAAAATAACTTTTTTATTTTCCCAACCTTTCTCCCCTCCCAAATTGTCTCCCCTTTACGCCTTGTTACTTCTGCAACACCTCACAGGTGCGTGATGGTCAAAGATTGATCACATGCTTCCTGCAAGCAAATGTTGACAAGCCGTTTGGATATATCACACTGCTGGTTCAACTGCAGGTTTCTTCCCTTCCCAACTCCCAATAACCCTGCCTCATCGGCAGCTCCGCAACTTCTTGGACAGATTTGTGGTGTGTTGAGGAGCGCGCACATGGTTCACCCAGCCGCCGATTCTTTCGGACTATTCATCCAACATGGAAGTCTTTAGTCAGATCTCGCACGGGATGATTACGTTCAAAAACTATAATTCCCCAATTTAATTTCACTGCAACCTGGCTGGATATATAATCTGATTTATTAAACCCAAATTCTGTGTATCGCTATGGCAATTTGCACTGCTTAGCTCACCGTATTCAGTAAGCAAGGGCCCTTTTAATTGGCAGATGTCAAGGTTCCAGTGATTGGGAGGCAGGCGCATCTTCAAGAACATATTTATTTCCATTAGCAGGAACTTGACAAGAAACAAACAAGAAACATTAGGGACTACAATGATACATGACATGTAAAATGACAACACTACCTAAACACAAGACCAGACTCTACAGTAAAGATTTGAACATGATAAAGTAGGCTACAAAACAGAACAACCACGTACCTTGACAAGAAACAATGAACC